>VZUI01017529.1:0-66335 GCA_013401135.1 Cettia cetti
TCCCCCGAAAGAGACGATGAGGGGGGTCGGGGAGGGACACCAGAAGCATCAGTGAACGGAAGGGGGGGGGGGGGGGGGGGTTGGCTAAATCCCCCGGGGGGCGGCACCCCGCCGGGACCCTCGCAGACCCCCGCCGAGAACACACGGCACCCACCTCCCCGCCGGGCCCCGCCGTCAGCCAGGCAGGGGCCCGGCAGGGGGAAAAAGGGGAACCCTCCCCCCCAAAATGTGCCGGTGGCGGAGGGGGCGACCCCCTCCCCGCGCCCCCACAAAGGGGCTTTTGTCCCCCGCGCACCCCCGGCCCGGCGCATCGCGCCCTGCCCTCCCCTCCCCTCCCCCGCCCCCTCCCCCTCCCTCCGCGCACACAAAGGGCCGGAGGGGCCGCCTTTCCCCCGGGGTTTGAGCCCCAAGATGCGGGCGGGCGCCCCCCATACCCACCCTGACGGGAAGGGGGCCGTGTGGGGATGCTGCTCCGCCGGCGGTCAGGGGGCCAGGCGGCCGCGGCGAGAAGGATGACGGAGGATTGGGGAGGGCTGGTGGCGGCCGTGCCCGGCGCGTCCCTCCTTCACTCGGCGCGGCGCGGCGCTGCCTGCCGCCTCCCGCCCGCTCGCCGTCCCCTCCAGCCGGCGTGTGCTCAGCACAGCCCGGCGCTCACCCAGTTTCCATTGAGCCCCGGAGCCAAACCCACTGATGTCACCCAGCGCAGCCCCGGCCCTCCTCCTCCTCCGCCTCCTCCTCCGCCCGCCGTTAAAGGCGCAACCGCCGCCGCTCCCGACGCTTTCCCACCCGCCGTCCCTCAGCTCCGGCGAGTGGGGCAGACACACACGGGCTCGGTTTTGGGGGCCGCGATCCTACTGAAGGTTTCTCCTCACAGTGCAGCAGCCCACCCATGGCAGACCCCCACAGCAGCGTGGCCCCACATGGGGATGATCAAACGAGGGTGCTGGCTCCCATCACTCTGGCAGTGGTTATCAAGCGGGGTCCATCAGGAAGGCCCAGAAGGCCCCACAGTGTTCAGGGCTCCTCAGCCCATGCCCCTCAGGAGTGGGGATAACCCTTGGGTGAAGCATCTGCAAATCCACACGAATAATGAAACACACACATAATCCCCTAGTGTGGACAGACAGAGGTCTATGAGGCATCCACCAAGAGATGAGTGCAAAGCTGGGGCTACCCCCCCAGATCCTGGGGTATTTGAGAACCAGGTGGGCACAGCAAGCCCCAGAGCACCTCTGAAAGCCAGCTGAGTCAGGGGGAGCAGCCACGATGTATCAGACCTATATGGAGGTGTACTAGCAAAGCCCAGGCTGGGGAACTATTTGGGGGCTTCTCGGAGATTTGGGCTGGATGTGCAAAGGAGGATGGAGGTGCTGTTGAGAGCTCTGGGAGCAAGACTGCAGGAGAGACTGGAGGCCAGTGTAGTGTGAGGTGGAAGGGACAGAGGGTCCTGTGGAGCAAGACCCAGATGCTGCCCAGCTTTGGAGGTACCAGAATGCTTCACCAGGGTCCAGGAGCTGCTCCAGCACAGCCATCCCAAAGTCAAGAACCCCAGTTTCCACAGTTGGAGATAAGTGTGAGGGGAAAAGCTCAGGAGCCCCCATACCAGAAGAGCCCGCAGGTGCTTCTATGCCAGGCCCCTGATGTCAGCTTCCAAATATATAATGTAAGCACAGGCTGTTGGTCCCAAAAGGCCCAAGCTGCAGCCATGCTACCACTGGGTGCTGCAGAGAGCAGTTGTTGCTCCAAGTTGTACCAAGATGGGGGGCTGCAATCTTCTGAATGCCACTGCCAGCCAGAGCCTGGCTGACTTGACAGTCCATCAAGACCTGGCAATTGTTCCTCATTTATGCAAGCCTTTGGGAACCAGTACTGCGTCTCTCTCTCACTGCTGGGCCTGCTTTATTACAGAACTTTGCCTGCACTTGGAGAATTTAAAATTTAATTGAGTTTTTCGTAGTAATAACATTTCCTCACACATGCTCCATTGAGTCTCTGTTTTTTCACAGCTTATGTAACCATGAGCAGATGGGAGGGCAGGTAACTGTATGCAGCTGCTGCTGGATCCAGCTGAGGGTTGCTCTCCTTCCCTGGGTGGGTGTACATCAGCGGAGAAGGGATTTGCCAAAGTCCAGTACTGCTCGTGACTTTGCTGCAAGTGGCAGGCTCATACAGGCACTGAGAGAAGTGGGCTCTGAAACAGAGCTGGGAAGGATGAATGTGAATCAGCATCCAGGAGGAGCAGCTCTCAGCATGCCTCGTGGGAGCAGAGTTTAGGATGACACTGCTTGGCAGGCAGGTTCAGGGGGGACAGTGGCCATACCAACTCTCCCCCTGTTGCTGACTGAGGCAGCAGGAGGGAATTTGAAGGAATCCCCAACGTAGATGCAGTCCTTAGGGATGAAATTGGAGTGTGTACAGACATTTCAGCTACCTTTATTTTAATCATTGACAGCTTAAAATAAGAACTCTTTAATTAGAAACATTCCCTTAATTGAATTGTAATCAAGCGTTTAGTGATGGCTAGCCATGTGATCTATTAACACCCACCTCTTTCCAAGCATTGCCTAGTTACACCTTTTCTTGTGGAGTGATTTTGATTAGGGAGCCTGGGCCGGGGGCTGCTGATTTGGGCTATGCATGTAGCAGACAGTACTGCAGGGACCCTGTCTCCATCAGAGATTTCAGTACTCCAGCACTGCAACAGGTAACTTCTGCCCCAGTGTCTGAAAAAGGAAGTTGTTTTATATGATAGAAGCAGCAGGATCCTAACTAGAGAGAGGCCAGCTAGGGTTGGGTTGGAGAAAGAGTAAATATGAGGGACAAGCAGAATCCATGCTCACAAAATCTGCTGGCCACCTCCATTCCTTCCAGTGATCAAAGTGGTGGGTAGCTGCAGCACCTTTTTTCCTCTGTGTACCTCTCCAAACAGGAACATCCTCTCAGGTTAGCACTGTATTAGGCACCAACCAAGGTACATACACTAAGATTCTGTTCAGACAACAGCACCTGGAAGGCTGTCTAATCCCCCAGACCTAGCAGAGAAACGCAGCTCACACATTCAAAACAACATTCCCAGATGTGTCCCCAGGAGGCCTCACCTTGTCCTGTCTCCCTGGTTTGCCTGGAAGGCATCTTTGGGTGCCAGAGCATGGAAGGGAGTCCAAGCCCCTTTGGAAGCTCAGCAACCAGGGGCCCTGCATCTGGGATACCTGATGTCTACCTTTCACAGACGGATTCAGATGTGGTCAAAGCATCCCTAGATGATGCAGGGGGTGCTGCTGCTGAGGGCAGGCAAGCAGAAGATGAGCTTCATTTGGCTGCTGTCCTATTCACACGCCAAGGTCCTTGGGCTGTCCCCAGTGCTCTCATTGTAGTGCTGTAGAGGGAACCCACAGCAATGTGTCTTGAGCTGAGTCTTGTGGGCTGGTGTGTCCAAGGGGGCTATACATCACTAGGCACCCAGCCAGCCTTTCCACTGCCCATCATGTCATTCCTCAGGCAGGAAAAGAAGTGAAGGGTTAGAGCTGTGCTGTTTGTTCACAGTGTCACGGTTGGGTGGGTGGCCTTCCAGAGTCACACTATATGATATTCATAGCACCTAGTAAAACTCATGGGAAAGCTGAGCTCCAGTGACCTAGCAGACCTAAGAGAACTGCCAGGTTGCATTTGGCAGCTCTGCCTGATCAACAAAGAGCAGAATCCCATTTCACCCACTCTCTGGAGAAGGACAAAATGCTTTGAAGACCAAGGTCAGTTTGCCACAGAGGCACTTGTGTGTGCTAGGGAAGTGTGAGCAATCAGGGAAAGAGCAGACAAAATTTTGACACTGTGCTGAAGTTCTATTTCTCCAAGACCAGTGAAAGAGCAGTTGAGAAGTGAGAACAAACACATTTCCACCTGCAATTCAAGAGCGAAGATACCCTAGGAGGAATGTACCTGTGGCTTGACACATCCAACAGGGCTGGCAGAGTTCTTCAAAGCACTGAGAACTCACAGCTCATTCAGAATGTGCAGCCCCCACTCCAAAAACAGTGATCGATGTTCATAGGGTCTCTTTTACACAACGTACACCTAGTTTCTCAGTACTTTACAAATAATAATAGATTTGCCTTTTCAATACTCATATTGAGCAATACAGCAGCATTTTAGAGAAGATCCAGCATTCCTGAAGGGAAGGTCAATTGCAGCCTGCAAGGTGGGGATGCTGATATGAGCACTTTACCAGAGCGCTCTGCAGTTTAAAGCATTTTCTAGAATCAGGTGCAAGTCCCCCTTCACACGCAACAGGGAGCAATAAATACTCCTGCAAATGAGACATCAGGATCCCAGAGCAGCACAAGGCTAAAAACAAAGCAAAATGCCTAAATAAATAAAACATGGCTAATAGCTACCTCTGAAAAGATTGCTGTGAATGACTCGCTCAGCATCAGGTAGGAAATCCGCAGCAGGGGCAAGGATCCAGGCCAGCATACAACTGCCTCAGCAATGAGTCACTCCTTTGTCTTCACACTTTTGGGAAAAAATAACAACAATAACAACAACAACAAAAACACAACACAACAACAGAAAGATGATGCTGACTCCCTGCAAAGAGCCTTCTTCATGACACAGCCCAGACTCGTCCAGAACACCATCTAACCTGCGTGCTGCAGGTGTCCTGTGAAAAATAAATCTGTGGCCACATAATTAAAGACTCAACCATAATTCATATGCATGAGGACATTGAAGGGAAGTTGTACAGCCAGCCTTGGAGCTGACATTTCTCAGTGATGAGAAATGTGCATTCTGATATAGCAGTGAGCAGCAATTGCCTGTTGTCCTCAGCAAGGAGCAGGACTATCAGGAGGTGACACATGCTGTTGGGTGGCATTTGGGGTAACACCACAAGAACAGTGAGAGTTGGGAGGAAGACTTGCGAGAAGACCTCTGTTTGGACATTGGAAAAGTCTCCAGTCCCGGAAACACAAGCTGATATTTCATTCCTTTGTCCCCCTTCGTGTCTTCCTACTTTTGATTTCCCTTCTTGTCAGGAAGCTCTGGGCTCTGGGCTCAGCCATTGCCCCCTTTCAGGTCCACCTCATTTGCCCTTCCCTGTTTCTCCTCCCACTGTATTCCCAGGTCCAGTATTCTGCCCAGACAGTACTAGACTGGCTCAGCTGCAAGTCCTTGCCCAGTCAGCCACAGCCTTCCCACCACATGCTGTCCTGCTCCACACAAGCTGCCCTCTATTGCCAGTACAAGCCTTCCTTTGCAGCTGGATGGATGATTGGAGCTCTCCTCCATCATCTGTCACTAGAAACTCCCACCACCCAGATGGGCTGAGTTCCTCCCATCCCATCTCCCCATCCCACTGACAATCACCCCTCTTCTGCTTTTCCAGTTCCCCATCTCTAATCACCATACCTTTGCTCTTCCCATTCCCCATCTCACTACCCCAGCCAGCCCCGCTTTCTGCTTCCTGTCTTCCTGCTCAGCTGTCTCGAGTCACTACAGCAGCTGTCAAGCAATAGCCCCTTTCCCAAACAGACCCAGCATTTTGCTGCAGCTTGTGGTCTTATCTGCCTCCCAGTCTCATTTGCTGTTCCCCAGATTTTTGGTTTTCTCCCTTGAGTTTCATTCCTTCTGTATTCAAATCAGGGACTTTTCTCCACCAGGCTTCCTAGAAGGCAAAAGAGAGGTGGCCAGGAGTGCAGGGCAGAGGAAAACATTGAGAGATGCAAACAGGGCATGACACGTAACAGCAGGTTGCAGTTCTAGAAGGGAGAGCCCTCCCAGTTTCCTCCTGCGGTACTCCACCCTGGGAAAGCCCACATGCTGTCATGACAGCCTCAGAAACCATAAGGGCTGGGCAGGTTAGCAAAGGTTGAAAAGTTTGGAGCTGTGAAGCTGTGACAAGTCTTATTTCCATGTTTAACAAAACCATGTAGTTTGCCCATGCTGGTGCGGGAGAATAGTAGTGTTTCATAGACAAAATACAGCCTCCATCACTATGTGTAATAAAACTTTAAATTATTGGGATATAGATTTATTATTATTTAAACTTTATGAAACTTAAACTTAAAACTAGCTTAAACTTATTAGGGCTGAAGCTTAAAATAAAATTTAAAATAACGTAATTTATTGGAGCAATAATTGAACTAAACTATACAGAAATTATTTTAAATTTAACAGGATGTTCAAATTATTGAATATAGTAAATGACTCAAATTAAAATTTACTTTTCTTTTATTTTCTATTGTAATAGTAAGATTTTTTTTCTTTTATTGGGACACATAAGAAACACATAAGCGCAAAAACTAATGTCCTGCCCAAGGCCAAGCCCTTGTTTGAAAGCCCGTAAGTTCCACAGTTTTTGTCCCCTGGGCTGTATATACACATAGTCTAGCCCAGGTAAAGTTGTGGTGGGTCCACATTTTAAAAAAGAACTAAATAAATGTGCCCAATTCCAGCTGAGACAATCGCTTTCTATGGAAAATTTCTGCTCCAGTGGTGAAACTGTGATGAAGTTATAAGCAAGTGAAAACATAGTCTTGAAAGGGGAAGTGTTGGCAACCTTAATAATAAGACCTGTTCCGCCACACCTGTAATTAAGCTCATTTATTGCTTTTCTCCATATAGCCTTGCCTTTTTTATCCTCATGGTATTCACAGACTGTCAGTTTGCAAGTGGTTATCTTTATTACACCTCTGCTGGCTTGCTCTGCTGGGAAAAAAAAAAAAAAAAAGAAAGAAAGAAAGAAAAAAAAAGTGGATCTAATGGGGGAAAGAAACAAACAGGAATATTTAAGTGCACTGTCAGAGCTGTGTCAGGCCAGGGTAGATGTATGAGAGAATCACAAGAGAGGGCCAAGGTTCCTTGGGAGGAGCTGGACTCAGGGCTGAATCAGCAGGATCTCACTTGAAGGTGTATAACCTCATCCTGCTCTCCTGCATGTTGAGTGTTTTCTGGGCACCAAGGCAGCTGAGTGCCTACGGGGTGGTGGAAGAACCAAGCCCAGCAAGATGAAGGGCCACAGGGGAGGCACCATGTCTGCCTGAACAACTCTATCATCTTCTTTGATAAAAAGACTGGATTTATGGATAAGAGGAGAGTAGTGGAAATAATTTATTTCCAGTTCAGCCAGGCTTCCAGCACCATTTCTCAATGTTCTGATAATCCAAGTAAAGATGGTGTTGTCTCAATATGTGGAGAAGCTGATGGACACAAAAAATATTTGTCTGGTAAGGCACAAGGAGTAGTTAATTGTTAATGGGTTGTACTCTACCTAGAGGCTGGTACCAAGAGGGATGCCTCAGGGGGTTGTCCTGGGACCTCTCCTGTTTAACATGGTTATTGGTGACCTGGAGAAGGTGATGGGGTGCACTTCCACCAAGCTTTCAGGCAACACTTGGAGGGGAAGCAAGTCATCATGCCTGAGGGGATGTCAGAGGGACGTAAGCAGGCTGGAGAGATGGGCCTGCAGAAACACTGGGAGTTCAGCAAGGGCAAATGAGCAGGCTTGAACCTAGCAAGGAAGAGGCTCTGGCAACGATGTGGGCTGGGGACCTGATAGATGCGAAAGAGCTGTGTGGGAAAGGACCTGTGAATCTTCGTAAAATACAGAGCCAAGCTCTTCACAGTGGTGCTTGGTGGGAGGATGAGAGACAAGGAACAGAAGTTTAATGAAGAGAGTTCAAGCTTGAATACAAGGAAGGCCTTTCTGTCCTCAAAGGCAGTCATGCATGGGAAAAAGTTGCCCAGAGAGGCTGTACAGTCTCCATCCTAGTAGTTTATAAGATCAAATAATTCTTCAAGCAACCTCATTTGACCTCTTTGCTGACCCTGCTTTGAGCAGAAAGTCAGACTAGAGCTGTCCTGGGGTCCCTTTCAAACTGAATTATCTTTCAATGTCATGATGCCCAGGGCCCCATTTGTATGTAGTGTGTGTCTGGCAAGTGCCAGGTGTGTATGTGCTACACACACGTGGGTCTGTGGCAGGGCTGAGCTGCAAGCCTGAATCCCATGTGAAGGGTGCTGCTCAAGGGAGATAAGGTGTCCCACAGGTATGATGGACAATGGGTAAGGAGCACAGCATGGCAGTGAAGCAGTAGCTCAGTTGCCTGTGAAAACTGTGCCAATTTTGTGCACCCCAAAAAGCTTGCTGGGCATCACAGGAGCGAAGTGAGCTGGCAAGGAGCCTGTGGTCTCCCTGAGGTGGGACTGTGTGTGTATGTGCACCAGGGGAGTGAACATGTAGCCGTAGTAGGGAAACGTGTGTACAGCACACGCAGCAGGCGCTGCAGGCAGCGAGGAGCGGTGTCTGTGTGGGCTTGCTGTTCACAGCAGCACAAACCGGCTGTAGTTAAAAAGCCTCCCATGTATGAGCATCTCCCAGGCGGGCTCCAGGGCTGAAGGGATGGGGCAGAACACAGGCGGTTATGAAAACAGCTGGCCCAGTCAGAATAATTCATGTACTGCTGTGGGAGGGACAGGAAAGATAAACAATGCACTGGAAGATGGGAGGGCACGGAGAATGGCTTAAAATGCATCTTCCCGACATGCCCTGGTGGATTAGTTCAGCATCTCAGCCCAGCTCCTCTTTAATTCTTATGCAAGGGATTTCTCTGGAAGGGACAGTCTGTCCTCGCCAGCTGAACACCAGGCACAGGGCACCGATTAACAAAAGGCCATCTCACCACCCGTCCCACACAGCAAAGGACTAGAGGCAGCTGGGACTCATTCCCTATGGTGACTGAGGTTGTGTATTTTTATTTCTGCTGCACATGATGCTGTTGCTTATCAGGGACTGCAGGACTGGCTCATCTGAGCCTCCCATGGCCTCCTATTCCCTTCTAGAAGGTGATGGTTAGTATCTGTAATGTGGACTATTTTTGGGGATGCCCTGAGGCCCAATGGTTCCCAGTTCCTACATCTGGATGTCTAGAGGCCAGGAGTGTTAGAGTTGGGAATATGCACAGCACCTGGTCTGTCAGAACTACTGCTTGGAATTGTAGGCAGTGGTACAAAGGTGATGGGTGTTGTGTGTGTACCTAGGGAAGTATAATGTCCTGGCAACAGCTTTGCTGCAGCTGCAGATGCAGGATAGGCAGGGGCAGTCTAGCAACTGCTCCTGGTTCATTTATGACTTAAAATGGCCTTCTTCAGCTGTACAGGGAGGTGATAGGTTAAACCCACAGTGGAAGGTTAAATGTGTCCTTTGGCCACTGACTGCTTCATGATCTTGGGAAAGCCAATTTGCCTTGCTGTTGGCTGATTCTGGCCCCCTGTGCTTGCTTTCTCTCTGAGAACAGAAGCTGTCCCTTCTCGCATGATTGCAGCAACAAGTAAAATGGAGCCATGAGGACTCTGGAGGCTTCTCCGTGGAACAAATCATCAAATATTTACAAGGAGTCAGAAAATCCCATGCATTTCAAAACTGGCTCTTGCATTTTAACAGTTGACAATGCATTTTGAGCTCATGAGACCATCTGATGTCTGCAGGAGAGCAACAGGGAACATGCAGCTTCATCTGGCCAGTACAGCTCTACCAACACACCTTGTACATACACTGCAGCAACCCCAGCCAGCTGCTCTCACACTCGCTTGCCTCCTCCACTGACCTCAAGCTGCTCTGTCCCATCAGCACCCACTGGCTTGCTGTTCACTGCTGGCTCCTTAGACACTCAGGTCACCCTGTTATTTATTCCTGCCATCCTGCAGCCAGTCACCCTATGTCTGCAGCTCTCTGCTCTAGAGCTTGTTTACATTGTAGCTCTCCCCTGCTTTTCCTACAGCCTCAAACACTGGAGGGGTCACATAAGTTTCTCTATTCAAGGCAGCCTCATTGCTAGTGTGCACTACACTGTATCCCAGAAAACAAAAGGCACATGGTATAACCCAGCAGCCTGGAGCTAAATGATGGCTCCACTCTACTTACATTTAATCAGATCATTCTGTGTGGTACCAAGTGTTCTGCTATAGGTCTGCATTGCCTGTCGTGTGCTTGCACCCACTCTCCTACTGATTCATTGTCTTATCCCTGAGAGAAATATGTGGAGACTGCAGGTCATGTTATAAACACATTCAAAGTCTTCTCTGGAGTTCCTGCATCAGCTCATCCTCCTCTCTTCAATACCCCAGAAGTGATGTACAGTCCTGTTCTGGGCCTCTGGTAGACACACAGAGGCTGTTGCTGGGTGAGCACCTAATCACCTGTCAGGAGCAATTTCAAGCTCCTTATTCTCTAACTCCTACAGCTTCTGTAATGAGGCTTTGTGCTCTACAGGCCCTCAGCTGACTCTTTCAGTGACTGTACTGCTGGGAGATTCAAACAACTCTATCAGTGAGGGACCCAAATATTGCCAGCTCCCAGGTTTCAAGACTTGCTATTTCAAATCTGGGGCCAGCACCAAAATAATCTTGCTAATTTCAGAGACAAAAAACACCCAAACTTTTAAAGCTCAAATATCTCATGTCACACAGACTATTTCAGGAGGCTGTCTGTGTCCATCTTGAATTTCTTCACAGGCATCAGGGCACTGGAATCACATTGCTCCACTTTACCTCTTTCCAGGCGGATCTGACATGGACAGTGAATCACTTGGGGTCCACATGCCCATCCTGCCCAGAAAGCAGAGGCATTACCCACACTAAATGCTCACTTCTGGAGGGGACTTGGTCAAAGGTAAGCATTATATTAGCAGCCCATTGACTGATCTGCTGATTTGGCTTTCCTTGGGACCTGGAAGAAGCCCAAGACCAGAGTCTTCTTACAGTTTGAAAGACAGGCTGTTGTTATCTATTGTCCCATAGAGATAGAAAATGGTTGGTTGCCTGAAGGGCATTGGACATTGCAAGCCTTCTACCTGACAGCCCTCGTGCTGACAAGGACATTCCTTTCATGCAGCTTCACTGCCCCTCAGAGTGTGCTGACCTCCTGCCTGTGGCATGGGAGAGGCAGCAGTACCATGCTACAGCTGTAGGTTGGATGTGTTTCATCAAGGGACTGAAAAATAGGTTAAAAAGGGAGCAAATTTTATACATTGAGCACATGCAACCAGGCAGAGCTGAGAAACAACTGAAGGACAAGCAGACAGCAAGGCAGCAACCAGAAGGACTTGACTCAGAACAAAGATCATCTCTGCCTAACTTCCCAGAGCTGGCATGGCTTTGCAGATTTATCCCCAACAAGAAATCAAAGTGGTAGCACATATCTGAACTGTTTCCATGGTCTGGCTGTCAGGAGGGCTGACCTTTATTGCAATGCTGGTCCTCTCAGAGCCTACTTTCACTCCAGATCAATCATGTCCTCCCCCGAACCTCACCTGTGCCTCATGGCACTGCCTGGAAAGTCAGCTTAAGCTGCAACCCAGCCCCACAGTGTTCAACCAGCACTGGGCCAGAAGTAGTACTGGGTGAGCCTGGGGAGTCAGGAGCTGCAAGGATGCTGGGATCTGTAGGGATAAGCACAAGTCTTATGGGGAGAGTCTGAGGAAGTCAGTGTTGTTAAGCCTGGAGAAAAGGAGGCTCTGGGGTGACCTTTTCACTCACTACAGCTATCTGAAAGGAGGTTTTAGCAAGGGGTGTTGGCCTTTTCTCTAAAGTATCAAACCATAGGACAAGAGGAAATGGACTCAAGTTACGCCAGGAAAAAATTTGTTTGTATAATTGGAAAATTTTCTTCACTGAAAGTGCTGTCAAGCACTGAAGCAGGCTTTTCGGGGAAGTGGAGAGGTCACCATCCCCAGAAGTGTTGAAAAGATGTGTAGATATGGTGCTTAGGGACACGATTTAGTAGTGGACGTGGCAGTGCTGGGTTAAGGGCTGCACTCGGTGATCTCAGACGTCTTTTCCAGCCTAAGAGATTCTATGATTCTGTGACGCCGGGACCCGCAGGAATGCCAGGCTTGCTTTCATCCCTAGATGGTGCTCTGAGGCCGGCAATAGCCGGGCCTTCCCAGTCTCGCCGCGCCACTCAGCCTCCCCGCACCGCCCGGCCGGCCGGAACACACTGGGGCTGGGAAGGGCAGGACCCACACCCTGTGGACCATGGCAGGAGGAGGAGCCCGCGCAGCTCTTCCGAGAGCTGGCTATCATCTCATCTCCGGCTGGTGTAACATCCCCCCCGGCCGCGGAATCCCGTGCCGCAGGCACCTGCGAACAGAGACTGCCCCTCCCGCCTCCCCATCCTTCACCACCCTGTCTCCACCAGCGAGGCTGCCCCAGCTGCCCTACACCACCTCACGTTTTCGGCATCCCAGCAGGCTGCATTCCCTCCTCTCTCCCTCCTGAGCATGCAGCAACAGCCCATCCCAGCTTTGCAGATTTAGCACAGGGCCGGGCCCTGTGGGGTTTTCCAATAGTGCTGCTCCATTAGGGCCCAGCTCTGCTCTTACAACGGGCAATGCCAAAGTCCCATTGACTTCATGGGGGCAAGCCCTTAATGGCCTGGGAAGGTAAGACATTTTTTTCTTGGTTTGGGTTTTTGTTGTTGTTTGTTTGTTCATTTGGTTTGGGGTTTTTTTGTTTCTGTTTTTTAGGTTTTGGGGGTTGTTTTGTTTTGTTTTGTTTTGTTTTTTTTGGTTTTGTTTTGTTTTTGGTAGGTTTTTGGGGGGTTTTGTTCTTTTGTTTTGTTGGGGGTTTTTTTTGTTGGTGGTGACATTAAAAACCATGGCCACTTAGTATTGCCTGTCCAAAAGCTGCAAGAGACCGCAGGCCCTCCTGCAAACGCAAAGAATAGATGCTAAAGCTGAAAGAACACAGAGGAGGCATCCTTGCAGAGGTAATGAGCCTGTGCACAGCTGCTGTGGCAGTGCCCTTTCCACTCCTGGGCAAAATTTGGACAAAACCAAGCTGTTTGAAACCTAACATGTTTGTTCAGAAGTACAGACATTTTCAGCACCATTTTCTAATCATGGAAATCCAAACCTATTTTCTCCCCAATTGAGATTATTGTTGTGTTTCTGAAAAATATTTTTAGTTGCAGTGTGTATCAAAATGTTTTGCTGAGCAAGTTTTGAGTGAGTTGAAAGGTGCCAATGATGATTTCTTTTCAAAAGGGTTGTCCAAAAGTGTCACCAAAAATAAAACATGAAACGAGTTTCTCGAGCATCATTTCGAACAACAACATTCATTTGAGAGCTATCAAGAGGGACAACAGCGTGGTTAGCTGTCATGGGGTAAAGGATCTGAATCAGTGCCTGGATCTTATTCATAGGGAAAAAGGTTCCTCCTCTCCCCATTACCTTTCTGGTATTTGAGTAGCTTTCAATAATGAGCCAAGTAAGATGTTCAGAAGTAAGACAGGAAAGAAATATAGATTGTGGTTGAATAAACAAAGCAGCAGTGTCTTCCTCCTGAAACGCAAGCAGCTAGTCCCTTGGGATTAGAGGCAGGTCTTAGGGAAACAGTCCCTTCATCAGATCCTGGAGGAGGGAAGGACCCCAGGGACATCATGCCCTCTTATGCATTAAAGGTATCTTCTCTGGAGAGCACAGGGCAAGGAGGTATCACCTACCTGATGCTCCATGCACTGTGTGCAAAAGGTAAAATACCTGGTGAGTTTACAGTTATGAATTGCCTGAACAGCTGATTTGCAGAATCATTAAAAATGTCAAAACGTCTTTGTAGCAAACAGTTTTCCAGGATGGATTCTCCTGGTGGCTTTTCACAGGTTGCGTAAAGGAGTCCCCAGCATACAGCCAGAGGCACTTGTTGAGACACTTGCTGCTGTGTGGCATTTTTGGGAATGTGGCTGGGTGTTTATGGGATGAAGTTGTGGTGTAGGATGGATTATGGCCCCACGTGTGGTATACACATGTAGGCACCTGCAGTGTGTACTTGACAACGAGTGCCCTGAGATTCCAGTGCGCAGATGCAGAAGCACCTGTGCAGAAGGGTGTCCTGCTGCTGTATATCAGCAAAGCCTGTGGGCATGTGTGCTGTTTGCAGGAACAGACACTGGAGTGGCTGCACCATGTTGTTGGAGGGGTTGTGTGTGGCAACAGCAGCACAGCCTCTTGAGGAGTGTCTGATAGGGAGAAACTTATTCATCACCACTGTTTTCCTGCACTGGCTGTTCCTCTCCTTCCCTCTGCCCCCTCCCCTCAAACTCACTTCTCTCTCCTCTCTCTAATGATCTGACAGCACTGAAAGCTTTCTAGCAATTTTATTATGAACCACAGGGTTTTAGCTGGGTATTCTTCAATGCCTCACTATCTTCTCCACCGTGATGCCAAACATGACGTGAAGACATCCAGCAGGTTCAGACATATGGCAGGGGCTGGAACCAGTATGGCTGAATGATGCTTGTCCCCTCAGATTTGCTGCAATCTTGTCCTACTTTTCCCACAAGAGCCCCACCAGGTGAAGGGAGGGGTGGCAGCGCTGTCCTGTCTGTTGCCCCAACCACTCCAGCTGTGCATGCCCATGGCTCTGGTGCACTGTCCTTGCCTGGCATCTCTGCAACACTCACTCCTTGGTGATTGATGAATCTCCCAAGAGCTAAGGGGACACTTCATTCCCACCAAGCACTGTACCCACCTCCAAAGGATTCTGTACATCAGTGAGGGGGTGCCCAGCGACGAAGATTCCCCCTCTCCTGGAGGCCACCACCCCAGCCTGTGTCCTGAATGCCCCTGTCCTCACATGCGAAGTCCTTCTCTCTCGGTCCATTAGTTTGTTTCCATGGCCAGTGGCAGGCACACGACTCTGAAAGCTGTATTAAAAGCCAGGTCAATACCAGCCCCTGCTTATTCCCTCAGGGGAAAGTAAGTAAATAATGAAAGGAGGGAGTGACTTCTTTTCCTAAACCAGCAAACTCTCGAATTTAGTGCTGAGAGAGGCACCCCAGTTCCCAGTGGGGAGCATTGGAGCTCTGAGGAGAGGCAGCTCAGCCTCAGCACCAGAAGAACCAGGAGGGATAGGGGCCACTCAAAATCCAGTGAATCCATCATTTCAGTGAAGGCTTTGAGAAAAACTGCTCTGGCAGATGGGCTCTGGAGCCGAGGATCACTACAGGAGCGAGATACAGGCTGTGGTACTCAATGCCTTCTTTGCCTCAGTCTTGAATAGTGAGACCAGCTGTCCTCAGGGTATTCAGTCCCTGAGCTGGAAGACAGGGACAGAGAACACAATGAAGCCCCATCATGCAAGAGGGAATGCTCAGGGAATGCCCCAAGTCTGTGGGGCTGGATGGGATCCACCCAAGAACACTAAGAAAGCTAGTGGAAGAGCTCACCAAGCCACTTTCCATCATTTAGCAGCAGTCCTGGCTAACCAGAGAGGTCCCAGGTGATTGGAGGTTACCCAGTGTGACACCTATCTACAAAGAGGGCTGGAAGGAAGAACTGTGGAACTGTGGGGCTGTCAACCTGACCTCACTTGCACAAAAGGCCATGGAGCAATTCACCTTGCCATCATACAGAACATGTAGCATAACCCGGGAATCTGGCCCAGCCAGCATGGGTTTGGGAAAGGCAGGTCCTGCTTGAGCAATGTGATCTTCTATGACAAAGTGACCTGCTTAGTGGATGAGGGCAAGGCTGTGGATGATGTCTACCTGCACTTCTGTAAAGTCTTTGACACTGCCTCCCAAAGCATTTATCCTGGAGAAACTGGCTGCCTGGAGTAACTGAATGGGTGCACTGTTCACTGGGTAGAAAACCGGCTCCATGGCTGGGCCCAGAGAGTGTAGGGACATGGAATTATTCTGGTGAATGGAATTATTCCAGTGAATGGTGCAAACCCAGGCAGGACAGCTGTTCCCCCACAAAACCTACATCCTAGGATGAGAAATGACCATGTCTGGGCCTAGTCATATCTTGTGAATCTATTTGTGCCCTTTCTCAGATGCACTTCCATATAACCTCACTTTCTCTTCCTCTTTTCCCCTTCCTTCTCCACCATCTGCCTGCTGTGTCTGCTTCTTCCTCTCAGTCCTGCTGTTTTGTTCCTTGCCCTTCTGCTTCTTCCGCTCTTCCTTTTGCTTCTTGAACCAATTCCAATTTGATATTGAGATGATTTTTTTCTGCTTTGTAGGTCAGGGTTTAGGTGGGACCTAACTTCTTCAGCCATTTCCCACCATAGCACAGCTATTGTTTTTCTGTCCTGATCTCATATGCAGTTTTGAAGGGGTGATTCTTCTGATCCTGAAGGAAGATGCTCATCAGTTTTTCACCTCTTTTGTGAAACAATAACAAAGTGATATTACAGGTCTAGCTTTGGTTGATGTCCTCCCTCATTCTCCCTCCACTTCCCTCTAGCAAAAAGAGAGGCTTTGGAGTTTTTGAATCTAGAGCAATGTCTTGCACACCTCTGCCTCTTCACCAAGTGTATCTATAACCCTTCCCTGGGCAAAACTCTCGCTATCTCCAAAGCAAACAGTATTGCTTGGACCATCCTACTTGTAATTTTAATGCAGATTATTCTCCCATACACACATTTGTATGATCTTCTCCCTGAGCAAATTCCCTGAACCTCTCGTTACACATCCTTACCAAAGAGACCCAGAACAAGAGAGCCCTCATGCTGGAGCTTCCAGGGTCCAATGCCATACAAATAGCAAACACCATCCCTAATAACCCTCACCAGTCTCTATACCAGGCTGCAGCCTTGCTGTCCTTTGCTTCCAAACCTCCCCTTGGGATATTAGACTTTATTAAAAATAAATAGTTACAAATTCTGTTTTACAGCTGATGGCATCAGGGAGAAGAATGGAGGAGGCAAAAGGAGCAAGTGGAGGGTCTGCTGTCCAGTCAGGTCACCTGTCTGTCACTCTGGCTGGGCTGTGCCAGGTACCAGTCTGAGTGTGGTAAGCACAGGGCCCTGCCTCCTCTGCCAGGTATCTCAGGAGAGGAGCAGGACACGTTTTTCAAGTGGACTGGGAGAACTGGATCTGAGTCCATGGAGCCGAGCTGCTTCTGGAGGTGACAGACACCAAAAAGCCAAGGACAGTGCAGAGCAGCCTGTGTAAAATGTCCTTGTCTCCTAGCTTGGCATTTGCAGTGGAAGAATATTGATTTCAGTTCTCCTTCTCTTTTAGATACAGAATCATGTGCAACAAGCAACAAACATGCAAGTAAACTCCTCTCTTCAGATCCTTCCCCACTCCCTCCAGGAGTCCCAAACTCTCCTTCTATCCTCATCTGGTCAGTGCTTAGGTGTCGCTCCTCTCCCTGTGACAGCGATGACCCTTGACAGCCATGGGGCCTACCCATAGTGAGAGGGGACAGAAAGTCTGCTATTGCCTCAGCAGCATGAAACGCTTGCTGGGGGTCCCAATCTGTCCACTGAAGGCAGGGACTCCTGTCACCTCTCCAGAGACAAGAAACCAGGCCTGCTGCTCTCCTGTCTCTGGGCAGGAAAGGGGTAGTAGCCCAAGCTGCATACCCAGAAAGAGCAGTGTATCCTCACTCCTCTCCCAGGCAGTATGACCTCATGAGAAAGGGAATATATCAGAGCAGCTCCAGGCCTTGGTGTATTTGAGGGCTGAGAGGCAATCATGGGAGGCATTATTTGGTGGTAAAGGGACTTATCCAGTGTATGGGTATGGAACAGAGGAGACTGTGGCAATGAGTGTGGAACGGGGAGGCTGGAGGAGTTAGATGGCTGACTCCCTGCGGTATGAGATTGTATCTAGAGGCAGAGTTGCCTGGAGTCGCTCCAGGTCCAGGTGACTTCCAAAATCCATCATCTGGATGATACCTCCCTCCTCCTTGGTGTTGCCCCCTAACACCATACCCACTTCATCATCATCTTCATCTTCATCTTGACTGACAAGTGCCAGCTCATTTTCGTAGCAGAAGGCACTGGGAGGTGGCGGAGAAGGTAGGATGGTCATCTTGCTTTCTTGCAGCTCCCGGGCTGAGCAGCAAGGCGTGCCAGCTACCTCGTATGTCTTGTGAAAGCGCGAATAATCCACTTTGTAGTGGTTCTTCTCCTCAAACACAACTGGTTCAAAGCGATGACCCCAAAGAATTTCACTAGCAAGGTAAGAGCTTCGTGCCTGTGTGGTCATGGCTGTGGCTTCCACCATCCCCTCCAGAATAACCACAATCTCAAAATTCTCTGTCTCCAGCTCTTCCTTGCCAATCCCATAGAGAGGGCTCTCCTCATCAATCTCATGAACAATAATAATGGGTGAGACCAAAAATATACGATCAAGACCCACATCGTAGCCCACATTTAGGTCCCTCTGGTCCAGGGGGAGGTATTCCCCTTCCTCCGTCATGTAGGGCTTGATGAGCTGGGCTCGGACATGGGCCTCCACGATGTGACTCCTCCTCAGGTTGCCCACCCTCCACATGAGACACAGTTTGCCATCCCGCACAGAGATGACTGCATGATGGCTGAAGAGGAGCGTCTGGGCTCGCTTCTTGGGCCTTGCCATCTTGGCCATGATAGTGCCGATCATGAAGGAGTCAATCACACAGCCCACAATGGACTGGACCACAACTGCCATGATAGCCAGCGGGCACTCCTCAGTCACGCAGCGGAAGCCATACCCGATGGTTGTCTGTGTCTCCACTGAGAAAAGAAAAGCCCCCAGGAAGCTGTTCACATGCATGATGCAGGGCTTGAGGAGAGAGGGACTACCTACCACCGCCGGTGCATTGAGATCGCCATGGAAGAAGGCGATGCACCAGAAGAGGAAGCCGAAGAAGAGCCAGGAGACCAGGAAGGCAGCGGAGAAGATCATCAGCATGTACCGCCAGCGCGTGTCCACACAGGTGGTGAAGATGTCGGCCATGTAGCGTTGAGATTTGTTGCTCAGGTTGGCAAAGTAAACATTGCACTGGCCATTCTTCTTCACAAAACGGTTGCGGTGCTTCCGCCGGGGAGCATGATCCTTCCCATTCCGGCTGTGCCCATTCATGCTGCCCAGTGCAGAGACCTTGTGTCCATCCTCTTCGGTTGAGACGATGCTGTACCTGGCAAGAGAAGAAACAGGCACTTCTATCAGGAATATGTGAAGGGTAACAGCAACCACTGAAACAGCAAGGGCAGGAGACATGAGTGGCTCACAGGGCTACAGTACCACCCTGATAGATTTCACAACAGCACGTTTCAGTGATTATTGCACCATGGTGCCAACCTGATCAAACTGGTGGAGGTCAGCTGCAATGTTCACTGAGTGTTGCTGCCAGGAGGTTGCATCTAGCAAAGTCCTGACAGCAGCAAAGCAGCAGCAGCCTGTAGCTCTGTGGTACCTTCCAGCCTTTATGGTAAGGAGGTATACAAGGCTTTGAAATCTGACAGTAGCTGGGACAGCCAGGAAGCCTGGGAGCAAGTATCCACAGCCTGACCACATTTTGGCCCTCATATAATACAAGGCTGGGAGTTTCTATTTTCTCCTCTGCTCTGCTCACTGATTTCATGGTGTGTGGTGACAATGTTTATAGGCTTCCTGCACTCAGGACAATTCTGTTGCCACAGCAACGTGTGTCTTCCAGCATCCCTTATCCGAAGCCAAAGGTGTAATTTGGAAATCAACAGCCAAAGCCCTGGCAGTTTCCTTGGCAGAAACTACACATGCACTTTCTGGGAGACCTTTGCCCCTCTGGCTCCCCTCCCTTATAGTCGGCTCTGACACTGCCCCTCATGTGATCCTCTGACAGTTGCAGATACTGCAGATTTCTGCAGTGCCACTGGAATCTGTAATTTCTGGTCCAGGACCATGCAGTGCCTTGTTTCTCCTTCATAGTATTCCTCCAAGCACTACCCCTATATATGCCATGGTTTGGATTGGAGAAGGAGAGAGGAGTCATTCCTTGGAACAGAAAAGCCGCTGACAGGTAATTTGAGAAGAATATATCAAAAGGCAGTCTGAAATTAGAGTCTGAGGGGCCAGATGAGGAGGACCGGGACACTCAGGGCAGCAGCAGGCCTCTAGAGGAGGGTTACTCACCGATTGACTCGGACGCTGCCCATAGCTCGCTCTGTCATCAGATGTCAGGGGGCCGTGGGAGCTGGCTGGGTGTGGGAACTCATGCAGCAGCACTCACATGGGACTGGTCAGCTCCAGGTTTCACCCCTGGCGAGCTGAGACCAGTGCTGGCATTGTGATTGCTCCTGGGCACAGAGAAGGACAAAACAAAACCCTGTCAGTTCCCCCCTGACAGCACCCATACCAGTCCAGAGTGGTGGGCACAGGGCTCCCAGACTTTTGCTCATGGTGTGTTGGGAGGTCTCTTTGGGGCACCTGCTGTAGCCTGGCTTGGGTGGGTGAGGAGCTGATGGATGCAGACTGGGTGCATGACCTGCGGACCCCATGCTCCCCAGCACCTCCTGCCAGCAGAGGAGCAGGGCCAGCCAGTCACTGCTCTCCAGATCAAGGGCACAACAGCTGAGCAACTCAGAGGGCCCTCATCCTGAGCCTTTATATTAATATCAGAGCTTACACCAGGAGGAGAGTTCAGCCAGGCTAAATACCTCTCACACAAGGACTAACAAAGCACAGGAATGCACAGCAGTCCTCAGAGAGCCCTGTCAGCCCAGCCTAACCCTGAGGGGATTTTTCCAGGGTGTGCAGAACATCCCGGCTCCCTGCCCAGCCCCACCCCATTTGAAATAAAAGAAGGGAAGCAATGGGTAGAGCCCAAAAAGAACTGATGGAAAGGAAGGGCTCAGGAGTAGCCAAGGAGAAGCCAGTTAGAGGAAACAAACCTTGCGAGATGCCCTGTGTACAGCACCCAAGGAGCAGCTCAGCAGCGGAGTCCTGGGAGCATGTCCAGCAGATGTCCCAACCCAGTATTCCCAGAATGGAAGAATGGGGAACCCAGCCTATTCCACCTGCCCAGAGTTGCTGGTATGTGAAATGCACTGAGGGGGTAATGACTCACAGATTAGGAAGGGCTTTGTACACCTATGCTAATCCTGCACTGTAGCCTTTGGATTACAGGAGCCAGTGCAGAGTGCACATGCAGACGGAGCCAGCTAGTTTGCTTCCTCCCAGCCTCACCAATGAACTGCCACTTGTTGCCAGATTTGGGGGAAAAATACAAGGATTTTGAGATCAAATGTAAGGCTTAGAGCTGTTTGCAAGTGGTTGTGCATAGGCAGGAGAGAGGAACAGCAGATGATGTTGCCTAGGATGGAAAAGCTGGTGTCTCATCATCAGTGCTGCAGAATGGGGCTGCATGTGGCCAGGGTTCCCCACCAGCTTTCGCCAGTTAAGACCACAGACTGGAAATCAGCAAGAAAGGAGGTCCAGACATCACCTCTGATGGGATGAAGATTACTCAGTTACTGAGGAAGTTAAAGCTCTGCAGCAGCACAAACATGGTTGTTCAGACCAAGGGTACTATGACACCAGGAGAAGAAAACAACCCTGTAATCCACAACTCATCATACAGAGACAAAAGTGAACAGCTGCCCCAAAATCCCCATCAGGAAAAAGGACTTTGACACTGAACTCTGCCAGCTCCCACGAGTTCACTGCCCTACAACATCCAAGTCTTTATGAAGTTGGTTTGGCCAGGAATTTTTGCTGTGCAGCTGGGTAAACCTATAGCAGACCCTGGGGCTGGTAACCTAAGCTAGTCAGAAATGTTGGTGTGATGACGAGAGGTCACTTCTTACCCAGAGATGGTCCTGCTGGGATAAAGCTAACTAAAGTAATTACATGGTGAGTTCAGACTGCAGGATCCCATGACTTTGGGAGTTGGCAAAGGTGGGCAGTTTAGGTACCTGCCTCTATGCCAGCCCCAGCCAGGAGAGGAAGGGTATCCTCTTTAACTGGCATCATTCTCAGCCTGGATATGCCAAGCTCATCCTTTGCTAGCACTGACCCCGATAACACAGGGAAGGCACTGTCATGGCTCACACATATGAGTAATTCACAATTTCCTGAAAGTTTCTATGACCAACAACTCTCTTTCTCCAGCTGCAGAAACAGGTGCATCATTTCTAGAGATTTTGGATTTCTGGCCCAGGCAGCAACCAGCTCCTAAAGAAAGGAAGGAGGACCTAAGGAACTTTGTGAAACCATGTGCAGCAACACCTGGATCTCTGCTCCTTATCTTTCCCTCCTTCCCAAGAAGGGGCAAAGAAAGAAGATGAAATACAAGGGCATTTTTCATCTCCAGTTCAGGGTGTACAGCTGTGGGGTGGGATGAGCATACCGTGTAAGAGCGCTGCATCCTGTGGTGCTGTGCGTCCTTCTGGCTCCCTCATGGGAGCTCGTGTCAGCCAGAGCTGTGGCAGAGCCTCTTGCACAGAGTCCACCACGGCTGGACCGTGCAGTTCAGAACCTGGGCAGTCTTAGCTGCTGGCTCCACAGTGCCTGAACAGAGTATCAGCAGCTAAAGCCACATCACTACCTGCAATTGGTACTTAATCACAGGGAAAGTATTTCCACAAAGGATAAAGGCAACCACAAAGGATAAAGGCTGAACACACACATTTGAGAATGGGAAAGTAAATGCTTTTATTTGCAGTAAATGTTTGCAAGTGGGGGACCAATGGTCCCGGATCATGCATGGATCCATGGAACTCACACAGAATTGCACTCATAGATCTTTGTCTGCTTAAAATTTGAAATTTTTTCTGGTAGATTCAAGGACCTCAGCAACAACGGGCAGCATTCCTGAGGCAGGAGCTGCCTGAGGGAGCCACCTTTGCCCATTATGAGCTTGTGGGAGTTTTGCCTGGTGAAGTCTAAGTTGTGCTTCACTGCTTCCAGGCCAGTCTGTTCTCAGGTTTTCATTCTCCAGCTTGCATCTCTCCAGCTCTCCCTGGAGAATGAAGATCTTCTGCTTTAGCCTCTCCACATTTGTTTCGGCATCCAGAGCCCGCTGGGTCATTAGCTGAAGCTGACATTCAGTCTGCTGGACTAGGGACTGGACCTCTCGGGCTTCCCTCTCTTGTTCAGCCTGGCTAGTCTTCAGCTGATCCTGCAGGTTCGCCACCATGCACACTTGTCTCTTCAAATTGCTCTGGAAGGTGTCAAGCATTCTCCTGACCATGGCATTGTCCTTCCTGAGTGCAGCATTCTCACCCTCAAGCCTGACATACTGTTCCCTGAGCACATCATATTCCTCCCTGAGCATGACGTCCTCCTCCATGAACACAGCACTGCCCTTCTTGAGCTCTTTGAATACCTGCCTGAGTGCATAGTTCTCCGACATGAGCATGAGGTTCACATTCCTGAGCATTTCGTTCTCTGACCTGAGGATGCTGTTCTCCTGCCAGAGTGAGTCATAGGTGGACTGCAGGGACAGGGACTCCCTGTCCTCGCCATCCTCCTCATGCAGCATGTGGGGCTCTGCTCCCGTGGTGCTCTCTGGGTGTCCCACATAATGATCACTGGCATGGGCCTGCATGGCAGTGGCCTCTGTCTCCAAGTGCTGGCCCGAGCTGTGCTGGAAAGAGTCATGGAAGCCACTTGGTGCTGTACCGGCATTTTGGAGAGCAGGCAACCTCTGATGCCCAGGAAGTTGATAGGTTGGGCTGTCCTCCTCATCTCCAGCCAAGTTGTCAGACATTCTCATGTCTTTATAAAATGGTTCCTGAAACTCCTGATTATCCTTCTCAAGCTCCAGTGTATGCTTGGCCAACCCCACTTGTTTATTTTTCACCTTGTAAGAGTGCCCTGCAGCTAGGGAAAATGGGGTGGGCCCTCCCAGATCCTCTCTCTGGTTGTCATCTGTGCTGTCACTGCTCTTGCACAAGGGTGAAGAAAGCTCAGATTGGCAGGAATTCCCTGATTCTTCACTGTCATCATCATCACTATCACCATCGCCTTGCAAGCCTTGAGATTCTGGGTAGACCATCATCATTAGCCCAAAGACATGAAATGGTTGTGTCATTTTTCAGGATGCTCTGGGCTGCAGCAAGACAGAAAATCCAAATTGTCCTCCTGGAGCACAGGCCATGCAGGCTGTTGACACTGACAAGCAGGGTGCCACCTTCTGCAGCCTCAGCAATGCTTGTTGTTGCCACTAAAATCCCTCTGTTTATAACACTAGGATGTTCAGGAGGGAGAGGAGAACCACATGGCTCTGCATCTTGGCTCTGGGGACAACTGGAACCACCAACATTCCAAGGTCTGTGATGTCATTGAGTTCCATGTGTGCTGAGTTTTCAGAAGCAGGGTGGGGGAGGAAGCAATCAGCTGCTGTCCTGATTCTGTCTAGGACTGCATTAATTTTCTTCATAGAAGCTAGCACAGTGTTGGATTTAGTATGAGAATAATGTTGATAACACAGACGTATTGGAGTTGTTGTTAGGTAGTGGCTTACTCGAAGCCAAGTACTTTTCTGTTGCCCATGTTCTGCCACTGAGGAGCTGCACAAGAATCCAGGAGGGAGCATGGCCAGAACAGCTGGTCCAAACTAGCCAAAGGGATATTCCATGCCATAGGATATCATGCCCAGAATATAACTGGGGGAGATAACTGGAAGGGGGTGACAACTCTTTGGGGACATGCTGGGCATCAGTCATTGGGTGGTGAGTAGTTGGGTTGTGCATCACTTGTTTTTCTTGGGTCCTGCTATTCTCTCTCTCTGTGTTTATTATTACTATTACTATTATTATTGTTGTTTATAATATTAATATGATTAACATATTTACTATTGTTATATTTTGTTTCAATTATTAAATTGCTCTGATCTCAGTCCACAAGGTTTACCTTTTCTTTTTGATTCCCCTCCCCAGTGGGACTGGGGGCAGTGAGAGGGAGAGAGGGGCTGAGTGATACTTAAGTTGCCTGCTGGGGTTAAACCACAACAACTGCAAAAGGTTGTTTTGGCAGCATGAAGATAAACTGTCCTCCTGGCTGCAAAGCAGACCCCAGCTTGGGGATGCTGCCAGCGAGCAGCTCATGAAGCCATCTGAGATGTCCAGTGTAAAGGAGGGACAGGGACAATCCAGCCAGGGCAGGCAGCATGGGTCAGAGGGACAACACTGTCCCATAGGATACTGAGACATGTCCATCAGCAAGGTCAAGCCACTGGCACTTGGTTGGGGCTCACCCTGGAAAGGGGCAGGAGACATCAGCCGCACTTTGGCCACAGGCATCACTCCAAGCTGAACAGCCAGTGAAGGGTCCATGCTGTGGTACTGCCAATCTGATTCATCCCCTCCTGCCAGCTGGCACAGGGGACTGTTAGCAATACCAAGTGCCACAAACTCAGAGCGGCACGAGCCAGGAGACAAACAAAAAAAACACATTTCCCACTTTCACCCCAACACACCCCCACAGCGCATGGTGCCACCATGGGAAGGACAGACAAGGCAGGCAAGAAACACCTAGGCTGGGGACTGCTACCACACTAGGTCACTGTCCCTCCTCAGCAGCTGGTGGACCAGGGCCACCACTGACATCCCTGCTGGCAAAATCAATGCCACCAGCTTGGCAAGGCCAGGGGGCTTACCAGGAGCCCAAATCCTATGCAAACATAGTTCAAATGGATGTGAAAATGTTCCATTGCAACATGGAAACCTGAAACACAAATGGAATGAACAGGGAAGGCTCAGAGGCATCTCCAGGAGAAGGGGATTATATTCATATCCTGAATAGGCCTGATTAGGCCTGTCACATGGACAAGGGGGAGGAAAGCCTGGTTGAGGACAGAGACATGAATCCAGGGCATGCCTGAAGATATTTCTTGGAGCTTGCCCTGCCTCCTGCGACCCACATGTGAAGGATGAAGCTGTAGAGTCTGTGGCAACTCCCATGGAGCGGTATGAAATCAAGCTGGTAGGTGCAGCAAGGAGGCATGCTAGGCAGGAGGCTGCAGCCTGGACAGATGCCTCCCAATTCCTCTGCTGCCTGTCCTGGGTGTACATCAATACCCACGTGTTTCATGGCCTGCAGAAGTTCCCCAGCACTTTTGAAAGCTGCTGCAACATTGATGTCACAGCCACTGCCTTGCGGCATTGAAAGAGTCAGCCAGATGGGTCTCCAAGGGCCAGCAGATGCCTCCAGCCCCAAAGCATGTGCTACCCTTCCCTCTTTCCCCACCACTTTCTCACTCCTGTGTCTTAGACTGAGCAATGCCAGGGACACCACCATGGTGCTGCAGTCATCTCCTACTTCTCGTGTGACACCATGCTCTAGCAGCACAAGCCATCACAACAGCCCACGCTGCCAGCCCTGTTCTGCTCTGGCCCCAAGCAGACACGTGGGGCTGCACAGCTGCTGTCCCTTTCCAAGGGATCTGCAGGATAATAAGGTCAAGGTGCTTGGTGCGCGGGCAGTACCTCCACTGCTCCATCCCCTGTACACAGTGCAGTCCCTTGCACGTCCCAGTCTTTCCCATTCCCTGACAGAGTAGATCATATATTGTCAATCCTTTCTTAAATTTGCAATGGAAGAGTCTCATGAAACAGAACAGAAAAGTCCACGCTAAAGCACTCCCCCACTTCTCTTTTTATAACAACCATATCTGGTGCTCTGGGACATACACTGTGAACGACAACGATGGAAAAATCCCAGGGTATTTTTACATTCTTCGTCTTTGCTTTATCTGGAGTTGTCTGGCAAATGCTTCCCTCCTGTCTGTGGTCAATACCCCAGCCGCTGGTTGCGCTCTGCTTTGTGCCTTTGTCCCTATTACTGGCTGCATAGCACTGGCTGGCTTGTGATCAGTATCCACAGACCCATCCTGCCAGCTCGGGCACGGTGACAACACGGCAGACGAGCTTCTCGCCTCTTGGGGAGTCAGGGCGGAAACACCTGCAGCTGAGAAGGGACCTCTTTGCCTTTTTGCAGAGCCTTGCAGACCCACAGCATTCAGTGTCTTCTCCATCTCTTTGTAACTTCATTGCTTCTCCTATTCCTCACAAATATTCCCAGGGATCATGTTGAGGCTCATAGGGCAGCTCGGTGCCATGTGGGGCTGTCCGGCCTCAAGAGTCAGCGGCTGAGCTCTCACTGCTCCGTGATGGCAGGGCAAGCTGCCAGGCACTGTATGGGCACACACGAAGGCACCGTCACCGTGCAGGAGAGTTTTACCATATTAAAAAGGCAAGTGACATATGGAAGGTGAGGGGAGGAAGCTGTAATCAACTCTACACCATTTTTATATACACACTTCTGCCTTTTCGTTCAATAATTATAAATAGATTAAGTGCCAACAGTCCCCATCTGCCCCTCAAGGCATAATCTGCTGACCAGTTTCCCTCTCCAAAAGAGAATTTTATTCATGTGCCTCTGCCCGGTTTATATTTTGGAGTGGAGTGAGAAGGGGGGATGTTTTTTCCCCCGTGAAGCTCTGGAGTCTGAGGATGGGTAATATGAAAACAAAACAAAATGATTTGAAGTTAAACCATCTCAGTGTGTGACTCAGAGCTATTAATAGCTCCCTGAAGCCAGCTGCAGCAACGGAGCCAGAAGGATTCTGCCCGTATTATTATTCCAATTACCATCTGAATTAAAAGTTTGAGCAGTGATCAGCCCACATGCTGATGGGAGGGGGAGAGAAGAAAGCGAAGAGAGAAGGAGAGAAAGAGTGATAGGGAGAAAAAACAGATAAAAATGGGAACCACACAAAGGTCCCCAGAATGACAAAGTCAGGAAGAGGCACAGAAAGGTGACAGCATCACCTCCTGCCTGCTCCCACACCACCCCAGCGATCCCTGCTGTGGCTGCACCATCCAGACAATGGTGCTGCAAGAACAGCTGCCTGCTCTCCAGGATCTCACGCTAGATGTGGGACATCCCATGGTGCAGTTGATGGGACTGGCACCGGCATTCACCCTCTCCTCTCTGGCCAAAATGGAGCTGGGGGTACACAACACAGGGGCTGGGGGTCGACTGAGCAGGACTGTAAGGAGAGAATGCTACTGGAGTGGCAGCTGGGGAGAAGTCCTTGCTTTGTCTTGCTGAGTGAGGAAGGTGGGTGTTATTCCTTTTAGCTGTTATCACAGGAGAAATTAAATGATCAGAAGGTCCCTGGTCTTCCCTGGGTGGTGTTCTTGGCCAAAAATGAACCGAGCTTTTGTAGCAGCCAGGGTGCAGACCCCGTCCCACCTGCTCTCGAGGAAACACAGCAGCTGACATACCCCCAGCACCCTGCCTGCCAAAACCATGGACTAGACCCCAAAGGGTTGGTGCAAAACCTGCAAGAGCTGAAAAACGGAGGGCTCTGTAGTGTCCCTGAGGGCCTCACATCCCAGGCAGAAGCAGTGCACTCAGGTCACCTCCTCCAGCTTCCCAGCACAATTGCACAGTGCAAAGGGTGTATTCACTAATCTCTGCAGTCCTGGAACCCCCTTCACAGGATGTCCTGCCCTGTAAGAGCCCTGATGTAAGGCCATTCCCGGCAACATCCCTGTGCTTCAGCATCTCTTCAGCATGAAGTGCCTGGCTATGTGGGATGTCTTGATTGCTTCTGGCTAGTTAAGGGACAAGGATAATTATTGGTGTGCAGGAAAAGGGGGGCAAGGTTGCACACATTATCTGCCTGTCTGCTGCAGTTCTGCTCTTGACAGGGCAGGTATGGACTGCCAGTGACTCTGCCAAGCACCCAGTGAGGCAGGTGCCTGCAAATAGTTTATGAATGATGGTAACAACAGTGACAGCAGCAAGCGCAAGCAATAACCAGGACAAAGCTTGTTCTGCACCAAGGCCCCAGTCGAGAGAGGCTGCAGCCACTTCTCCACATCTAGCTGCTGCACGACAGCTGAGTTCCCAGCCTGGCCTGGCTGCTAAGCACTAACCCATCAGTGACAGGGAAAAAAAAATCTCCCTTCGTCCCCCTTGTAGCTATGCTAACAGGGAGCTGAACAGAGCCACGAGCCTCCTGAAAGCTTCTCCCCTTTCAGCCATGCTTGCTAGGCACCAGCAACAGAGCAGAGGGAGCATCCCAGGTAAGCTGCAAAACCGAATTCCCACAGAGAGCGGATCAGGTATTTCACTACAGGTTTACTGCCTTGTATTGCTGCAGCTTAATCCATCAGGTTTAACAAATACATCTGCAAGGTGTCAAGCCTAAGTGCTGCCCAACTCACGCAGTACGGAGGACCATTGCCTCCTCCTTCCTCGACCCCCCAGCTCTCCGACAGAGAGGGACTGCCATCGCGGGCAGGGTAGGGATGGGGGAGAGCAGTGAGAAGCGGGACACGCCGGCTGCATTTGCACACTGCCAGGACTGCGATATCCACCCCCCCCGCCGCCATCAGTACGGGTTGCTGTCATACCCCTGCCCCTCCGGCCTGCGACTCATTCCCGCTGGCATCCTGCCTGCTCACCTGCCTGTCGCCTGCTGGCCCTCAGTGCTGCCCGCAACTTCTGCCCGCTCACCTCCACCCAGACACGAGGCTGTTTCTTGGTGCTGGGAACAACGGGAACAGAAGAGGAAAGGACTTCTGGGGCCGCTGTGTCTGGTCCCGTGGCAGGCACCGCCTCTTCGTAATGCCATCGAGCTTTTCAGAGGGATGAAGCGCCTGTCTGCCCAGCCTCTGGAATCCCCGGTGCCCTTCAGCCCCTGCAAACACCGTGCTGCTGGCGGGCCGATCTATACAGTTCTCCCAGGGCTTTACCCTCCTCTACAGCAGAGTCACTTCCGACATCCACTTGCTCTAAGACTCCTTTCAGCTGGTCAGTCTGCGCGGGTGCTTTAGCAGTCTGCCAGCAGAAAGGGAGCCGGCGAGAGGAGAGGGGAGAGCAAAGCTGAAGGCAGGGGAAAGGAGAACAGGCAGCAGAGAGGCAGCCTGGACAAGGCCAGCAGCTCTTTGTACCAGTGCTGGTACCACTTGCCAAGGAGGGAAGGAATTGGGGAGAGGTGTCAGGGTCATTTCTCTGAGACTTTTTGCAGGGGACAGAATAAGGGATGCTGCTTCCCTCATTGTCGAACAGCACCAGGCTCACTCTGAAGTGTTTCAGGAGAAATGTTGCCATAGAAATAAAACAGCCGTCCAAATTGTGAGGGGCAGACCCACTGCCATGGTGGCAGGAGAGTGGGCAGAGCGGTGGCAGGAGCCCCTGGCTGGCAGCGTGGGGAGGCACTGGGCTGGAGAGTATCTTGTTCTCCACCCTCCACTCTCTAATTTCCAGTGAAAGCAGCAGTGGTACTGCTGTGCCAGCATAGCTAGTACCAAGAGATGGTGGGCATCTTCTCCTCAAATAAACCAGTGGATGAATGCCAAAACTGTCCTTGAAGCAAGCTGCCTGCTGCCAGGTTCCCAGGAGACCAGGTGTGGAGGTGTATGGGTCTCTGGGGTCACAGGGACAGGGTCACATTGCAGTCAACTCCCATCCCTCAACAGTCTGTGGCATGGCACCACCTTCACTGCTGTAGAATGAGCCTCAGAGGTCTGAGGGCAAGAGTCAGCTCAAAAGCAGCCCTCTCGTGTCCCAGGCTCCCCACTGCCAGAGAATCAGCATCTGTCCCAAGAGGGGGTTCCAGTCCCAACCATCGCCATTAAAACCACCTTGTCTGGCAAGAAAAACCGGTGTCGGTGCCTCTGGGGGTTCCCTGTGAGGCCTCTGCTCTCTGGTAAGGGGCAGGAGCAGTGACGTCACGGAAGCAGGAATTCAGCCTGACTCAGTTTCGCGGTGTTGCAAGGCAAGGGCAGACGGCTTCACTCAGCCCGTGCCATTCACAGAAAAGCGAGTGCCAGCGGGAGGCTGGGACCTGCGTGGATGAGTAAGGGATCGATTGCTAAGACACCAGCATCCATCTATCGATTCCTGGCCGCACTGCCGAGTTAAGCCAACCCAGTGCAATAACGAGGCAGGATAGCAGGACCTGCTGAGAGCAGAGGGCCATTAACTGCTCCGCTCTGCGTCCACACTGATGTCAGTGTGTGGCGGGCGCAGGCATCCATCACTGTGCAGTCTCCTCCCCCTTGCTGGCACCCTCCTGTCACTGACACCACCCCAGGGATGCAGCTGCTTCCCGTGTGTGGCCGATGGCTGGGCTTGAGGTGGCCGAGAGGCTGGAGGGGCCAGTGGGGACTACTCCTGCCAAGTAACTCCGTCCCTCTCCAGCCACTTCCTCAATTTCCGGTTGTCCTTGCAAACAATGGCGGGGAGCTGCAAGGGGTGAGGACCACTGCCAGCATAACACATCAGGGCACTTGATCTTAGCACCTTAACAGATGAAAGAAAAAAAAAAAGGTGGAGGAGAGGGAACCCACTTCCCTCCAGATCAGCCCTCTCCAACTTATCCTCTCTGTGGCTATCCTCACCATTCATCCTCTTCCCCACCCCCTGTCTCCACCAGATTCTTGCTTCCCCCTAAGGCACATATTTGCCCTGTATTGATTATTATTTTCAGTGGCTGCAAACAGGAGTGGCCACACACTGCCGAGGTGTCTCAGGCTTCTGTGGGTGACGCTTCTAGTGGTGAATGGAGAAGAGACACATTCCCATGTCTCTGTCAAGATGTATTCCCCATGCATCTTCCTGATCCCTCCCAGGCTCCAGGTAACCCCAAGCCCTGGGCTCATCTCCACACCTCCCACCTCCTGTGGGTAACTCCTCCCGAGAAGCCAAGGAGGGCAGAGAGACGGTGTTGAAGGTAGCCTTGGATCTATGTCACCTCTGCCATGCATTCCCATGTGCATTATCACTGTCTGCCCTTCACAGCACACCCCTCAAGGGGAGGAAGGGGAGAAGGGAGAGGCCCTAGAGCTGCTCTTTGCTTTGCCATTGATTGAGTCAGGGCTGCGCAGCAGGGCTAGGAAACTCCAGGTTCTTGCCAGAAGGATTTGGATGACTCCAGGTGATTTGCCCAGGAGGGACGACCTTGGGGGCTGAAGGGCCAGGGATGTCAGAGGTGATCTGCCAGCACCATGCAAACCTGCCTGCCCACTCCTCCCCAGGTGGGGAAGCCCACCTTGTCAACCAGGAGCAAAGGCAGATTTTCTCTGGTAGTTTGCTCATGGCTTCCTTCTGATCTCCTTCACCCATACCCACTATCCAGAAGACCCTTTGCACTGTCCCTGTCTGGGAGGTGTTGGACTACCACCGGCAGGATCAGCCACACTGGGACTAGGAGAGGTAGAAGGTAAGGGAGAGGGGGGCAGGTCTAGAGCCCAAAAAGCTCCACAGGCAGCAGGAGAACAAACACATCCACTTCAGCCCCATTTGCACCTGAGAGCTTGGAGAGCAGGTCTCCAGCTGCCTTTGTCCCTATGATCTGGTCAGGACCATCACAGAGAAGAATCTACAGAACAGGAGAAGCAAAAGGTGAGCAGGACCCAGTCCAGGGCAAGGAGACTCTAAGAAAGCATGGGGAACTGAAAAAATGAAGAAGTTACCTGCAAAGCGACCGAAGTCAGGGTGGCAAGGGGGCGGGGAGGGAAGTTGGGGAGGTTTAGAGGCAAGAGCCCACCCCTGCCCCTGGGCCTGCAGCCGCCCCGGTAGCGGTACGTGCATACGCCATGAACACAAGGCAACTTTATTATTCACTGGCACGCTCACACGAATCCACGCATCTCTCCCTAAGTTATATTTATAGCTGTTCCTCAGAGCGAACGCAAATGAAACAATACATTAATTTCCTAAGGGGGGAAAAAAAACCTTCCCGCTCTCATGCCGGTGAGACGAGCAGCGCGCCCCGGCACCGCCTCTTACCCGGGTCCTGCCGAGGGCTGCCGCCTGCTCCAGCCGCGCCGAGCCAACATCAGAGAACGGGGAAAGCGGCCGGTCCTTTCATCTCACCATGAAATGCCTCAGCCGGACCGGAGGAATCAGTGAAGTCTCTCTGCAATCCTCTCTCGCCTTCAGCCTAGGTTTATTTTCTTCCCCTCCGAAGAGCGACTTCTCCGCTGCGACCTGCTCCTCTCCTAACTCTGCCCTGCCCACGCCAGCGCTCTCCTTCTGCCTCTGCCTCTCAGAATTTTTTGCTCCCAGGAGCGTCCATCCCACGGAGTGCTGATGAGCCTTCGTGGCTCAGCGACGGGTTGAGGTCTCCCCCTCCTGCCTGGGTCCCTCCTTCTCTGGTATTATTTGCCCGTGGCCCTTGCTGCCCCCCTGCTTTAGTCCCCAGATCCCCCCTCTCTCTGACACTCTTCCTCCCTTTGCGCTCAGCTCCCGTTCCCTGGCTGCCTCTCCCCCTCGCTGATTGCTATGCAGTCTGTAGCTGAGAAGTCAGTAACTCTGTGGTAGGATCCAACAGCTTTCCGCTACTTTAGCCCATCCTCGCATGTGAGCTCAGAGCTGTGGAGCCGCCATGGGGGAGACAGAGCAACCATCGGCAGCGGGGAAAGGGATGGTGGGGCTGCCAGATGCCCCCAAGGAGGTGAATCCTCCTGCTGGGCTGCTGCACAGAGATTAAATAACTACTATCAGAGGGTTTTTTCCCACCTGGATTTGGGGTGCTGGGCTGACACCTCGCCCTGAGGAAGGACCAGGCTCTCCCAGCTGATGCAGAGTGTTTGCTGTGGGGTATTGCCTCCCCACTCTACAGAGTTGGTGATTTCCAGCCAGGATGAGTAATGCTGGGACAGGAGTGTGGACACGGAGGGACCAGCGCTCAGGGCTCCAGGATAGTGCACAGCCATCCTGCTGGGAAACCTGCCCAAGAAACATCTTTGGGGTCTCCATGGCCACCAGCATCTCAGAGGTCACTTCTTGATGACAAGAAGAGAAGGCAGTGACTCTGCTGCAGCAAAGCTGGAGACCACTGACCACACAGGTAATGGCTGTAGGTACAGTGTCCTGGGTACAGCCCTGCTCCAGGATGGCATTTTTGAGGACATGGTTTCCATCTTGGTGTCTCATCTGCTGTCCCCAATGTTAAGGCCTACACTGAAAAGTCAGAAAATATTAAAAAAACACATTTTTTGAGTCTCCTCTGGGCCCCAATCCTGCAAGGATCATGAATGACCCTCCCTCCCCAAATCCTCCTAAGATGTGGCACATGCTGTGGAGCCTGCTGTGCTCTGCCAGCACCAGTGAACACCACTATGGCATGCACAGCCTGCTCCCACCTCGCAAAGCCACTGCCAGAGCAGCAGAGGGTGGGTTTAGTAGCTCCATGCAGACAAGTAGCTGCAAACCAGGAGCACATCAGCCTCCTAAGTGGTCATTTCACCCCAGTGCACCCATGGCTGCTCCCTACTGCTCCTGGGGAGCTGCTGAACCTGGATTGAGCAGGGCCAGCCTATCCATCTCCTCTGCAGCCAGGTCAGTATGAGGACCTCGTTCAGATTCAGAGGGGTACTTACCCAAAAGCTCTGTCTCTAGGGCCTGTGGGGCTGCTTCCCAAGAGTTACTGACCAGTATCTGCCCAGTTGCTCTTTGGCAAATTGTACCATCCTTCTGGCACCATGACAGGCCTTTCCTCTTCATGTGATGAAGAGATGAAGATGGGGCTGAGACATCTTGCTCCTTCCCAGAGCAGGCAAAACTACCAAGTGGAGCCCTGTGGCCATCTCAGCTTCAGGTCAGGTTTCACCCTCTCTGCCTTTTGCTCCTTATTGCTGCTCCCCCCAACACCTCACCACATTTCCCTCTGCCTTTGCAGCAGGAGGATGGATAGCCGCACCTTTTGTATGGTGTAGCAGCCTGGCACTGCCAAGAGACAGGTGGTACTTCCAGAGCCAGTGAGAGGGACATGGGAATGTCTCATTGAAGATGTCACCAGCCCCTTGCTGTCCTTGTGCTCCCCAAGTGTCACACCCTGACCACCCCATGGCCGCCGGCCCCAGCAGCGGGGTGGCTCACACTCGCCACCCCCGCCCGTCTCCACCAGCACCGTCTTTAATAAGAAGCGTGGAATATTTTAGCACCTATGTAAAACCACCACAGACGGTGGTGGCAGCCGTTGCCAGGGAGACACTCCCAAAAATAGCCCCACTCCGCCAACCTTTCCCAGTGGCACTGTGGGGATTGAGGGAGGCAGAGGGATAGAGGGATGGAGGGATGAAAGGGTGGAACAAGGGATGGATAAAGGGATGGATGAAAGGAGGGAAAGAGAGTCATAGTGATGGACAGAGGAATCTTTGGAGGAACGAATGGAGAGGTGAATGGAGAGGGGGGGAGGGAGGTGTGGTTAAAAAGATGAAGGGAAGAATGGATGGAGAGAGAGGGAGAGAGGGATGGCTGGAGATGGATGGAGAGATGGGTGCAGTGGAAAACAAGAGCTCCTGGAAAGGTGAGCAAGTGCTGCCTGCCCCTTCATGTCTGGGCACGAAGAGCAACCCCTACGCCAGCAGCCCTTGCTTGGACACCTGTGATCCTGTACTCCAGTGATAAGCCAGCACAAACCCTCAAGCCCCCTCTGCACGGAGCAGGTCTGATTTTGGGTGTTTAAACCAGAGAACAAAGTTTTGGACTCTTTAGCACCTGACATGCTTCCTCTGCAATCTTCCTCCAACCATCCTAGCTCTGTCCCCAGTGTTCCAGATCTGCCCAGCCAATCTGACCTGGTCATGGGAGCAGAGATGGTGAGACACAGAGGTGGCCCATGGTGCTCAACCCCACCATGTTCCTTAGCCCCTCTGGGAATGCAGAATCATTTCCCTCTCTTATACAAATCCCTGAGGCTGCCCACTCTCCCAGGAGGTCTGGATGCAGCCTGGGCTGCATCCTGCAGCAGAATGGAGGGGGACACCTGGAGCACCACCAGAGGGAAAAGCACAGAAGCCTTCCTGATAGAAGAAAACAAATGTTTTAGTGATAAGGAAATGCCCTTTTGTCCCTCTTCTTGTCCCATAGCCATCACCTCACAGGGCAGGCAGAGGTGGAGAAAGGCCCTGGATGAAGCTGCTGCTGCCTGGCCCATGGAATCTGCAGGAGGAGCCTTCCAGACCAGCAGAGAGAGAGAGGGAAAACCCAAAAATAGAACTAAAGGAGGAGGGGCTGGGGTGGGGGGAGAGAAAAATAAACCAAACAACCCCAAAATCTCATTTTCAATATCAAATCCCAGCTCATTTGCCTCCTTGTCACCCTGGCGACATTCCTTGTGGTCACCATGGAAACAGGAGGCATGGAGAGAGCATCACCATGCAGGGTGGTGGCAGCACCCAGCATTATTTTGGGAGGCAGGGAGACACCCGGCACAAGGCACTTTGCATTGTGGCAGGGCAGGAAGAGGGAAGGCTTATTTTTGCTTGGTCCCACTCCATGTGCCAATTTTTTCTTCTCTGAGTGGCTGGGTGTCCTTTGCCCTGCAGCAGCTTTCCTGTGGCCATCATGTGCCACACAGGGATGTCCCATGGGGACTCCCCAGCCCTACCACCCTATTCCAGCTAGGTGAGCTTTATTGGGCTGCTCCCATTAAGTCTCTCTAATGGTCATCTCAGCTGTTGGTTCCTGGTGCCACAGTGGGAGATAATACTGGGACTTGGAGCCCATCAGTTCTTCTTGGGAAGGTGCAAGACAAAGAGAATTAACCTTTGGCACCCCACTGCAGGGGTCTTCTTTCCTTGGGTGGGACAAGCAGTTGCAAAGAGGAGTGCAGGGACAAGAGAAAGACAAGTGCTCTCAGACATTGCACTCCAGGGGACTGGAAGGTGATCTCTTGGAAGCAAGGACCCCAAACCTGTTCCTTCCCCCAACTTTACATCCCTGCTCCACAGGTAAAAACTCTTTGCCCACCTGCAAAAGGACTTGGGGTACCAGGGACCTGCAGGGCCACCAGGGCTGGGTCTTGGCTTTCACCAGCACCCACAGGGCCTTGCAAAGCCCTGCTGAAATCCCAGGCAGCTCCACTCTGATATCTGGAAACCCAATTCAGGCAGTCCCTACCCTTTGTCTCCTTTGCTGTAACCCAGTCTTGTCCCACCGCACCAACCTGTGCCTCAGTGCCCTGGCTGGGAACAGGCAGGGATGTCTCCAGTTTTGTGGGGCCAAGCAGGTGTTTTTCAACTTGGCCTGCAAATCCTTCCATCTGGAAAAGCCCTATGATGCAGGTGCTGGAGCTTCAGAGAAGGAAAACACAACTGCCAACCTAATGGGCAGGGAAGAAATGCATGCAAATGTATTCAGAAAAGGATCTGGTAACGCTAATAGGCTTGTTAATCGTCTCAGAAAGCACCAGGAATAGTACTTTTACACTTCGGTTGTTAAGGATTTTACTCCAAGCAAATCCATAAGGACAGAGAGAAATGTGTAGGCGATGGCTACAGGTCATGGCTCAGATGGGTGGCAGCAGCCTGAGCCAGCTTTGGGACAGGAGCAGGCAGGATCACACAATCCAAGAGTAACCAAATGAGACCTATGGCCAGATATGATTTGCTCAGGAACAAGGAGACAAATTAAAGCTTCCATTTGGTTCTACTAAAGCAACTTTAAACTAATGATTAGATATTGACTATCTAATTGCTGGATTTTGATGCAGAGGTCCCCCCACTGCTACCATGAGATCTCCCTGCGTAACTGCTGCTTCAAGGACAAGGTTCATCCAAAACAAGCTGGTCACCCAGCTTAATATATTTTCAAATATATTAAAACTTTCTAACAGTCACTACTGAGCTCCTTTCTGTGAAATCTATAAAAACAGCAGCAACCGTGTGCTTCTTTCACTTAACACATTCCCTACGTTATTTGTAACCCTCTTGCAGGAATCCAGGACTAATATTTTCAGTGAAGTTTGTTTCAATCCAGCCCTTGGGAGGATCTTTTGTTTTCTCTGGGGCTGTGCTCAGGGATCCACACTGCTCCAGAGAGGGTACCTGAAGGAAGGAGTACCTGGTGGGGCAGACACCAGGGAATGGTCATCCATGAACAGCTGTGGAAGAGCTGCAATGGCTTGATAATTCAAATATCTCTCCACTTCTTCTTTGGCTCCAGGAGACAAGGCAGATTACTGATGAGAAGGTGCTGGAGGTGGGATGAGCTGGGAAGGGCAGAGAGCAGAAGGCTGCTGACTGGAAGCAGGATAGAGGTTACTACACCCGTGGCAAATATTCCTGGAAAGCCTGGCCCTTGCTGGAAGGTGTGTCCTCAAGGCCAGAGGATGGGAATCCTGTTCCCTCTGCCTTTTCCTCTTTAACCACACTTCCGTGTGTAACTTGAGACAAGCAGGGGAAGAAAAAACAAGAAGAAAAAAAAAGAAAAAGGGAAAAATAGCACAGTTATTCCCGCCTCTGCCTCCTCCTCTCTCTCCTCCCCGGCCAGCCAGGAGCCACGTCACCGTCACCCAGCACTGGCTTCTGAACTGCTCAGCCTGGAGAGCTCTCCAGGAGACAAACTCCGTCTTTCAGCCCAAAGCAGAGGTAGGAAGGCCTGAGACTGGGAGAGGGAGAATCCACCTCGGTGGAAAAGTAAACAAGGGAGACATCCAGTCTGGCAGGGGAAAGGCATCTGCAGCCAAGGGAGAGGGACTGAACTTTGAGCTACAAGAAAGAAAGGCTCCGTGCTCAGGGAAAATCGAAAGTTGAGCTGAAGGAGACCATTCATTCAGTGGAGGCTCGGTGGAGAAAACCTTCACACCCTTGCCCTCCTTGCCTGCAGAAAGAGACGCAGTCCCTTCACCCCAGAAGAATCCCCCTGGCACCATGAATATCTTCCGCATCCTAGGGGATGTCTCCCACTTGCTGGCCATCATTATTCTCCTGGTGAAGATCGTGAAGTCCAAGTCCTGTGCTGGTGAGTGCTGCCATGTCCCAGGGAAGGAGGGTGGCCCTTCTCAGAGGGCAGTTCGGCCAAGGGTACAACAAAATGGGAGCTGGAAAAGCCAGTGATAGCCCATATGAACTGGTAGCCCTCCCCTGTGTGCTATTTGAGGGAAGTCATCATCTTCCTCTGGGAGGTCTCCCTGCCAGGAGAGGGCTGTGTTGGAAGGATGTGATGTGGCAAGGCACACAGCCTCAGGCAGGCATTGGTCTCAGGGTGGTGAAGTGAAGGAGAGGGTGGCAAGGCTGGAGGGAGGTGGAAAATGAGAGCAAGAGGTTGCGGCGGCACAAACAACCTGGAGACAAAGCTGCTTTAGGTTGGAGGTTCTGCCAGTGGTGCAAGAGGCCTGCCCCATTCAAGGGCAAGGAAATCAGGACAGCAGCTTCCTGCAGGCGAGTTTTGCTCACAGTTCCCTCCTCATGAGATTTTGTGGCTGGGCTGGGGCTGTGGCTGCCCATTATCGCAGGTACAGAAGTGGGTGGGCCTGACTGCATCTCTCTGCCAGCAGTGGCCAAGTTCCATCAGTGCCCCAGGGCTGGTCCTGCAGCTCTTCCCTCCTGTGGCAGATATCACATCACACAGTCCCTGGTGCAGTGGGCAGGCGAAGGGGGAAGGGAGGGAAGAGAAAGGCCTTTTGACAACAGCAAGGGCAGAACCGGCCAAAGTGGTGAATATGCCCACCAAGCACCAGTTCCTACAGGCAGCACTCAGGGGCATCAGCAGATACCTGCCCTGTTACTTGGGAGACCCTGGCCACTCTGGGGTAGAGCTACCTCAGCATCCACACACCAGCCCTGCCTTACAAAACAACACACTTACATACAAATACTTCCTAAGCACTTTGGGTGTAAGGGGAAACCACCATCCCACAGATCCTTCCTTTCCTCTGCTTTACTTTCATCTCCCTGCCACGCAGGAATCTCTGGGAAGAGTCAGATACTTTTTGCCCTTGTCTTCACAACCCGCTACCTGGACCTGTTCACGAATTTCATCTCTGTCTATAACACTGTGATGAAGGTAAGGAGAGGTCAGTGCAGCAGGAGAGGTTCCCTTCAGCTCAGTGTGGCTTTTCAGGGAGGTAAGGGTACACAGTCACTGAGTTTTTCATCCAGGAGGGGTGGATAAAGGTGCCTCCTTTGGTGCCACTGTTCCTCCATTGACCAAAAATCCCCTTGCAACTGTCAGTCAGTGAGCTGAGCCATATTTAGTACCACTAAAACCAGAACAAGATGCCATGAACCAAGCCTGCATGGTCTTGTACAGCACAATCATTAATGTGAAGCTACCACCAAGCCAACTTTTTCACAGAGTGCCCCAGAGGGACTCAAATGTGGTTCTCATGGTGTGGCAAGCTTTACCTGACCACTGGAATATCAGTGGTCCAGCAGAAGTCAATCTGTAAGGCAACACAGGCAAAGCATTCAGCACTATCTTGACTTTTGGGAAAGTCAGCCTCTCTTTAAGCACTGAAAGTGCAATTGCGGGTAAGGTCTTACCATCTCAATTCTCTCCCACAGGTCATTTTTTTGATTTGTGCTTATGTCACTGTGCATATGATCTATGTGAAATTCCGGAAAACGTTTGACAGCGAGAACGACTCCTTTCGCCTGGAGTTCCTGCTGGTCCCTGTCACAGGCCTGTCATTTCTGGAGAACCACAGCTTCACCCCCTTGGAGGTAAGGAAAACCTGAGGGCAAAAGAAGGGAAGCAGCAGCAGCCTGACACCAGGCAGCAGAGTGAACAGCATGTTGAATAGCTGAGATTTTTAACAGCAAAAGCAGGCAGGAAGGCAAAGCTGGCAGGCCTTGAAGAGAGTACCATCTATAGAGCAGCTCACCACTGTCTTCTCTCACTCCCAGCAGAGCAGCTCATTTTGCCCAGTTTCAGCAGCACTACTCATCCCCCTCAACACATCAGTGATTTGCCAAACAAAAAGCTTTCAGTCTTAACACATACTAACTAGCATTGACTACCCACTGCCTTCATTTTGCACCTCACAGATACTCTGGACCTTCTCAATCTACCTAGAGTCCGTAGCAATCCTTCCTCAGCTTTTCATGATCAGCAAGACAGGGGAAGCGGAGACCATCACGACACACTACCTTTTCTTCCTGGGCCTCTACCGTGCCCTCTACATTGCCAACTGGGTCTGGCGCTACCACACAGAGAATTTCTATGACCAGATCGCTGTAGTTTCCGGGGTGGTACAAACCATCTTCTACTGTGACTTCTTCTATCTCTATGTCACCAAAGGTAAGTAAACAGGTTGCTGTAATACTGGAAAGTTCATTCAACATTCTTACAGTAAAGGGTGGAGCTGCAGCTTGCCATGTGTTAATCCTTACAATTTTTACTGTGTTTGTGATGCATACTGTGCACCTGATGTCCATACCTATTGATTGAGAGTGGGCATCACCACTTGCAAGGCTCTGGATTGTGTGTGAAGCACAGCAAGAATTAAACCAGTTAAGCCTGGTTCAACCTCACCTTGGGAAGTTAACAACTGAGGTACATTTAATTCTACGTATATTTTGAAAGATTATGAACCATGCAAAAAAACCCCCAAAACCTAAAAAGCTTTGAGGAGGAAAAAATAGCAGGCAGACAATGTACCTGAGAAAGCAACTGCCAACATATGGAGATATTAAACCTTTTCCTTTAATAGAGAAGATCCAAGTTCTTGATTGTCAAGAACTGATTCTGTAGGAAGATGGGCATCTGCATAGACAAGACAATCCTGTTTTTCAAAATCAGATGCCCCTTCCATTTCAGTGCCATGCTTTGGTAAATGGTTACCAGAGCTTAAAAGTGCACCAAGGGCATAAATCCTGATAGAACACACCATGGGTTTGATGAGACTGAAGGACACTTTAAAACACCTTTCTGTTGAGGAGGATGGAATTAGATGAAATTAGCCAAGTGGACAGCTTTTTCCTCCTTCTTCACTTTCCCCAACAAGTCTGCCAAACGCAGTAATGACAGCCCACATTTGAAGTTTCGAGGGATGGATTTTTGGTAGCTTCATGGAATTCACCTGCTGACAGAGGTGACAGGGGCACTGAGCAGGTGGCTGGCCTTGGCAGGTTAAGACTTCCTTCTGTCATTAAATATATTTGTAGCCAGAAAAACACTTTCTAAAACTGCCATCAAGGTGCTCCACGTCAATTCCTTTTCTTCCGTTTCTAAATAATTCCCTTTTTAGCTCCGCTCAATTCATGTGTCCTGTGTCCTTCTGAATTTTGTGAGAAATCCATACCCTTTGTAGTTGTGATGGTGGAACAAAAGGGGGAAAAAACCACAACTGCTGGCTTCCAATCTCACACTGCTAGTGACAGAACTGCAAAACTTAGATGATACAGGAGGCAGAAGAAAAAAACATTTGTAGATGGAACATCACAGCAGGAAGAGAATTGCTTTTTTCTCTTTTGTTTTGTGCAAATGTTCTGGATCATGGGAGAGAAATGGTGTCTGGGGACATGCAAATACTTTGCAATAATTTATGAGAGCCAGCAATATTATATCAGGTTGCATCTCTTACATTCTTTAAAAACCCCAAACTTTTAAAAACATTTCTAACACTAAAGAGCTCAGAAAAAAGGGCAGTGATGCTGAAAAAAGAAAGCAAAAATGTGTTATATAAAGAAATGGATTTAATAAGACTTCTGAGCCTATACCAAAGCACTGCAAAAGGATTTTTATAGAATGCTACTTCTTTTTATCTTGTTTTCAAAACTAGATGAGCTCCCTTCCGTTTAACACAAGGACATGAAAGATATCCTTAGGAAGCTTTCAGCTCCCCAAAGCTTGTATTTCACAAAATGGCTGGGGGTGTGGGCAGTCAGGGTGGAGGGGGAAAAATAATCTAATCCATGCCCCTGCTCACATTTTTCAAGGTCCTGTCCAGTAAGGTTTTGACTATCTCCAGGGTGAAGCCTCTCTGGGCAATCTGTGGCACTGTCTGACCACCCTCACTATAAAATATTATTTTCAGATGTTTAAGTGGATTTTCCCATTGTCCCTTGCCCTGTCGCTGGGCACCACTCAATGCAGTCTGGGTCTGTCTCCATTCCTCCCGTCCAGCACTTGTGCACATCTGTAAGGTGCCCCTCAGCCATCTCAACACTGAACAGTCTCAGCTTGCAGCCTGTGCGCCTACATCAAGATGCTCTTATGGTCCTCCTTGACTACCCATCTTTTGTTCTGAGAGCCCAGAGCTGAGCCCACCACCCCAGCTGTGGCCTCTCAAGGCTAAGTAGAGAGGAAGAACTCCCTGCTCACCCTGCTGACAATGCAGCTCCAGAGGCTGTTTGCTTCATCACAAGGGCACACTGATGGCTTGTGTTCAACTTGATGTCCATCAGCACACACCAAAGGCCTTTTCTGCCAAGCCGCTTGCCAGCTAGGCAGTCCCCAGCACATACTGGTGCCTGGGGTTGTTCCACTCCAGGCAGGATGTGCAGTCAGCTTTGCTGACCTTCACAAGGCCTCCATTTTTCCAGCCTGGCACGGTTCCTCCAGCCTCACCCAGTCCATCAGGCTCTCTCGCACCGTGCATCCTCAGCACATCACAGCCCTTCCCTTTGGAATTCAAGAGACACAGGACACAGCACCCACCCTGGTACCACCCCGTCCCAGGCACAGCCACTCTGCACTACTGACCACTGCACATCCGGGACAGTCCCTGCTCCAGCCACCCCATCTAAGCCTATGGGCTCTGGCATTACCCAGAGGCATCCCTGCCATCCCAACATTCAGCTCAGATGGGCTGAGAAGGGCTCAGCGGGGGTCTGGACACAGACATTGATTCAGGCCATGCTCTGTATCAAAGGAGGGGAAAGCACTAGGAATAGCACATCACCAAGAAAAATAATTAGGATGGTCCACCCATGAGAACAAGTAACCATGGAAGACAAACAAGAACCTTTTCCTTTAGCTTAAAGAGAGAATAAATAGGTTGTGCTTTCCCCTCTTTGCAGCATTTCATAGTGGTTGTCTCCCATTCAGTTTGCAAACCTAGCACCCCACTATCTGGCACTCTAAATTGCAAGATAGAAAACATAAAATTGAAAACATTGAACTCCACTAAATTTATTCACTACCTTCTCTTTCTCTTCACAGTCTTAAAAGGAAAGATGCTAAGTCTTCCCATGCCTGTTTGAAGACATCCCACAGGCAGCACAAGAAATTCCAAAGACTAAGCTGTTTAAGATCACAGCTTTCCTTCCCTGGCCCTCTTTGACTAACGGATGGCTCAGCTGAGTTTCAACCCAGTGCCAGGAAGACAAGGCTTGGAAACCTGAAATACTTTTCATCTATCAGACTCTTCCCCTCCATTTTTTTTATTTCTTCACACTTGAATTTGGTGCTAGTGCTGGCCAATACTGAAGCGGTACACTTTCTTCTCTTCAAGCTCTTCCCAGCATCTATAACCAAAACACACCTCCACCCTGACCCTGAGGCAGCACAAGGGAAAATGTCACTCCCTTTAGTCCTTGAGCAAGTTCCCAGGGTATAACAGGGAACATGTACTAATGAAATCCATTAACTGACCCACTTCATAGGTGGCCATGTCTGACACAGCATATGCTACGAACTGTTACTTTAACTCTGTATGAACTAAGACCCTCTTGAAAATTAATTCTGCCTGACCCTCGCTCTATTCAGATCCCATAACATTCAAGAAAAACACTGCCTTTGAATAACATAAATCTTCTAATTCCACAAGTATTCAAACATCCTCCCTGCTCACTTATTTTCAGTTTCCTTGTGTTCTACAAACAGGGACCATTTAAATTTAAATACAGTGGGTTGCCAAAAAAATGTTTCCATCTCCTTGATTTTGACTTTTAAGAACTGGTAAGAACAGAGGCAAAGACAGCTTTCCATTTCAAAAATAAAGACAAAGTTCACCATTTATTGACAACAGTGTTTTTATTTATACCTACAAAAGAAAACAAGATGGTATCAAAAGGACAATTTACAAACTAAGAATAGTAACATAGCTCTTAGTATCCTGTGCCTGAACACCACAGATCAATGAATCTCTCAATTCAAGTCTTCGTTAATACAAACAGGAATGTGTTCAGAGACCAGCAGGTGTGTGAAACAAGACGCTGATCCCACACAAAGCTAGTAACCCTTCCATTGTTCAGAGAAATCCAAACTGTAAATTGCTTCAGGAAGTGGGAGGGGAGGAGACACCCAGCTCAGGTATCTGACACTCCGAGAAATTTTTTACAGATTGAAAACAATGCGAACAACAATAGAGGCTAATGCTTTATCAACAAGGGCCCTCCAGCTGGTACATGGAGCAGAGCAGAGAGCACCAGGTGGGACAGGGGCAGCACATGCCATGGTGCATTCAACGGTCTGGTTGACACTCTGAACTAACTGAGACCCTGGACTTCAGCTGACCTCAACGACAATAAAGCACTGCAAGACTTGGCATCAATGTCTAAACATGCACAAGTCACCCCCAAAAGTGAAAACTATAACAGACTATAAGGCAGCTTTGGTGGTCCAGAGACCCTTTTTAAAGCCAGTCAGTGAGATGTCCTACTCCTAAACCCCTCAAACGCATTCTACTCTCAAATTTAAAAAAAAAAAAAAAAAAAAGCTCCACATTTGCTTGTGAGGGAGGCCAAAGACCTATCAGTCAATGCTTGGATAAACAAAATGTTCCTGGCTTTCACTTAACACAAGCAAAGGAACTTCCTGCCCATGCACTGGAAATACAAAATGGAACCAGGAAACTGAGGTTCTGGAAGGAATCTCCCTTCCTCCTATCAGCAACCTACCTGTGTACTGCATAGACAAAAAAAGAAAAAAGCACATCCATCCCCCAAAATTTTACTCTGGGCAGAAATTAAAATTTAAAAGAAATAATTTCTGTATAAGCAAGCTCTTTTCCAGGGCTATAAGAAGTTCCATTCTGTTACAGGAGTGGGCTGCCTTGTTCATTCATATGCAAGAACGCCAACAGAAAAAACCCACAACCCCCCTGCACTCTCCTAATGCAAAGAGTATGCCTCAAACCAGGAGATGCATCCATCCTTTTGTCATCTTATCAGACCAAGAGCAGTCAACTCCTGTTATCATCTACTGTCTCTGAACCGTCTGGCATTAGAAATAACAAGTCGACAACACGCTTTACTAAAGGGGGAAACTCTCTTCACACCCACCTTAGCCTGTAAAATAAACAAGTTTTATTTACGTACGTACTAAAATTTCACTCTTCTCTAACGTTTTCTAAAATACTACCTACCTGCAAGAGCTCAGCTCAAAAGGACCAATGGAGCAGGGAAATGCACTCAAAAACCAGAGAAAGCAATAGTCAGTACAAGGTACAAAAGAAACAAAGCTTCAGAATCAAGATGCACTAACCAGCTCATTGCTTACCTCATGAAAAGGAGACCCCAGGCAATCTCCTCCTGCCTTTCTACCCCCTGCCCTCCCCCCAGTCCACCCTATTCAAACCTTTAAATTTAAGTGTGGAAAACTCTGTCACATTTTATCGAGCGTAGCGGCTTTCAGAACATTCCCCGTGGCAAAAGGGAGTTTGTTTGTGAAGGACAGGCAAACAAGATAATGCTGTTCATCATTTCAGTTCTGCATAATTTCTAGGCTCTCAAGGAAGACTTCTCTCAATAAACCAAACAAATTTGAGAGCAGTAACCAATTTAATGATAATCAGGCTCCACGGCGTTTGCGATGCTGCAATTTAACAATCATAGGTAAAGAACTTAATTAGCTGAACATTTCAGCAGTGGTACCCACAGCAACTATCTGGTTTTCAGGTAGTGAATGCAAGTCAGGTTTGGTCTGACACAGGGTTTTTGAACCCAAGCTCCCTACTGTCGGCTGTTATAGGTAGCAGAAAATGGGGCTTCCAGAACTAGAAAAATCACTAATATACTCTGAACACCACCAGGCTCAGATAAATGAACAGAGTTTTCCTACAGAAAGTCACCTACAGTAAGATTAGAAGCAGCAATAGTGAGCTACTAAAAAAAAAAAAAAAAATCAAGATTAGGAGAAGTGAGCATTGCTACCTTGCATTTATATTTTAAATGAAACACTTTTTGGATATCCCAGAGTTTCCCATCTCTCTTTATACTTCCTGAAATTAAGTTAATGTGTTACAGAATAGAAACTTCTTTCCCCCAAAAGCAAATTTTCACACAAACCTTAGACACCAAGATGATCCAGCTGGGACCTATCTGCCTTACACCCTTTTCTTTTAGAAAAAATAAATTTCCAAATTCCTCAACATGCAAGACAAAAATAATAAAATTTCCAGTCAACTATACATATACCTTAAAAAAAAAGAAAAAAGAAAAAGAGAGGACAGGGTCATTAATGTGGACTGGGGACCATTTCTGATGGGCTCAAGGGATTTGGATAGTGAATTCTAAGTCTAACCTGCATGACAGACACCACAATGGGGAAGAAGAGAAAGAAAAGGTTCCCCTAAATGCAAGGTGTACACCCATCATCCGCAAGTGGTCTCATTTGCGGGAGGGGGGTGGGGGTGGGGGAGGGGGTGGGTACTGGTAGGTGGCAGTCTGTCCCATATAGCCCATCACGTTAGTGGCAGGGGGCTGCGGAAACTGTTGTGACATGAGCGGCTGTGGCTGCTGGCCCGAGCGCCCCACCATCCCTGCATACTGCTGTTGAGTAGTGCTCTGTGAGGTTCTCCCAGCTGTGGCAGCTGTGGTGCTGGCACCATAGCCACTAGCACTGTATTCTGCAGTGCCATAGCCACTTGTGCCATAGGCAGCTGCTCCATAGCTCCCTTGAGTGTAACCATACTGGCTCTGTGCTGCCCCAAAAGCAGAATTTGGGCTCCCGTAGGCACTGCCATAGGTCTTGTTGGCTCCATTGGCATAACTTTCACCACGCTCACGGTCTCTGAAGCCACCTGAGTCTCTCCGGCCCTCTTTCACTCCCCGGAGCCTCCTGTCACACTCTTCCTGGTACATCAGGTTAGGATTGTTTACTGAACTGCTTGTTCGGTAACGAGAACGACCTCCTGGCGATGGATACATTAAGATTTAGTATCACGAATAAGTTCTCAAACAATCTCTGGTAGACATATGCCACTCTTTCTCCCCCTTCTACATCCCCAATTTTGCTCCCAAGAAGCAGCTTCTTCTGACTGACTGCAACTTCTCTGAACAGCTGTGCATATGCCTCTTCATTTTGTTCAAGGTGTAAAAATGAAGTTCAACAAGAATCCTTTATGTATGTGCTTGGAGACATAGAAACAGAAGAAATTCAGGACTAATTTGGAAGTATAAGGAAATGTCTTATTTCTTCAGGGAATGGGAAGAAAAAGTGTGCCACTTCCCAAAATTCAGTGTATCCCTTTACTGATTTCAATTTTGCACATGCATCTTGCTGCGTCTCCTTAGTAGGAGCTGTCAGGAAGTAACTGACAGCTCCTACTGACAAGCAAATCATCTCCCTGATGACCTTACAAGAAAAAAAAAATAAAATTCAACAGCTAAGGTTAAAACGGGACTGCCTCTCTCTTGGGACAGAAGTACTACGTCTACATCAAGTGTTGGGACCTCAAATATAGAACAACTTTATTATTAATGCATTCTCTTAGACCTGTACTTACTACTTCCCTACCCTCTCTTAAGACTCCCTCCCTCAAGACAGGGAACATATCCCCCAAGTAGCCCTTCTCCCTTGTGCCTTTACCTCCACCACCACCTCCTCCTCCTCTGTGGTCCACAAGCTGCATCAGCTTTGGATTTATGGCTTGATTGGCTTCTTCCAAGACTTTGATAAGCTCCCTGGCTTGTTTCAGGTTTCCTGGTGTGAAGAAGGTGTAGGCAGTACCTTTGTTGGTACTACGTGCAGTACGGCCAATACGGTGCACATAATCTTCGGAGCTGTTCGGATAGTCGTAGTTTATCACAAATTTAACATCTTCCACATCTTGTGAAGTGCCCAGGAGTGAAGCACAGTGAAAGGGTGGGGTTGAGGAAAGGGAAGAAGAGAAGACGTGCCAACGAAAGGTGGGGAGCACGAATGCAGGTGACAGTAATAAGAAAAAAAAATACAAAGTTAGTAATTGTATGGAATAAATACAAGACAGACTCATCCCAAAAGAGTAGAAGACTGAAATTTAAGATCATCAGGAACAAAGGTCAGTGTCCTGAAAAAGAATGGCAATTTTAAAGCAGCTTTGCCCTGCACTCAAAGTCATCCTCCCCGGAACGCATTTCTCTATCTTCCTGTGTCAAAGACATTGATGTTTGTGAATAAGTTAATTGAATTTCATACTTTTTTTTAAACATAATCTGTGAAGTGAAAATGTCACCATCAGAGCAAACTGGGGTGGAGGAAGGGCAAAACTGCGATGGTAAAGCTTTTACTCTGTTGGGAGAAGTCTAACAAAAAATAACAGTAATGAGATCACTTACCTTCCAGTCGGTAACATGAAATAAAAGGCACTCTTAAAAATTTTTACTTTTACGATATTAATAAAATACAGTGCACTAATTACCCTAGCCTAATGCTTTAGGCATTCAAATTACATTAGTTTTGTTCCGCCAACTCATTAAAAATTATTCAGACCTAAAGTATCTTAACTCAGCTTTGTAGTTATCACTAGAATGCATTGCACTAATATTTCTGTGCTGCTCTGTCCAGTTCCGGCAAGCTTGCAAAATCTAGACAATCCTGAATTCCAAAAGCAATTCCCTACTTCCATTGTCATATGGAAGCAGGAAATAAAATTATGAAAATGGCTTTGTATGCAAAACTGGTTTAAAATTTAGATCAGACTGTGTGTTGTAAGACAAGACCTTGTAAACTTATGGGACAGAAACCAAGTAAATGTTAGCGCAATGCTTCAGTGAAAGCAACTTATGTACCAAAAGCACCTATTTGCTATATTATACAGTATTTTCAAATGCACCATTCTACAGTAAGTGCCCTAACAGCTCATTAAAAAAAAAAATAAAAAAATCTGCATTTTAACGAGAATATTCTGAAAATATCCAAGATAAAACACAGATCTTTGTGATTTCCTTTCCTCTTTTGTTTTGTTTTAAAGAGAGAAACATTCTCTGTTTGTTACCAGACCGATGCACACTCCCTCCTCCTGTGGGAAACCGCTGCAGCCGATCCCGTCTCTTTGCCTTTTATTTTTGGCGGCCGCCTTTCGAAAACTCCGCCCTCTGACACGGGACCACTGGAGCGCGGGGAGCATGCATCAAGGGTCCGTGGCAGCGAGAAGTCCCCACACACGCTCGCTCTGTGAACTGGCTTAGACGCTTCTCTGTAGCCCCATTTGGTTGTGAAGAGCCAGAGAACCTGGGCTCAGGTAAAAGTTTCAGGTCCTCCAACGGTTTTTGTCCCCCATTTGGGGCTCTTAGGGGCAATTGTCAAAAAAATGAAGATACAAAAATTACATCCAAAGGGTCAGACTGCATCTATTGCCCAGACTGCATCAATTTCAAAGGGGTTGTAGGAAAAATAAAAACATTGAGGGTTGTTGTGACAAGAGGGGGACTTTATGTCTGTTTCTTATTACAGCAAAGGGGCGCTCCTCAGTCTTTGCTGACTCCAAAGTCCTGAATCACACCAAAAAAAGGGAGTGAGAAGGCAGGTTTCACAGGGGGCTGCGCGAGTCTCCAGCTAGGGTTCTTGATGCAACAGTTTATTTAAAAAGGGAAAGTGAAGTATAGAGAGGAGAACATGTGACAGATTGCATCTTCACAGCCGGGTTGTAGCTAGACTGACAAGCTCCAGGCTACATGGTCCTCAGCCAGTCCCGTTTTGCACATCCAGTAGCAAGTGACTTGAGTTACCAGAGAGGATACAAGGATGTGCTTTCCTGTCAGAAAGCACAAGGAATTGTAGCTACCAATGCAGACAGAACTGACTTGACTGGGGAGGAGCAGAAAGAATGGGAAAGCAGGAAGAGGAAGATGCAAGGGTGTTTTCCAGACTAGAAAGTGGTCCTGGTAGAGCACGCAGCTTGCTGAAGACCAGAGCGTGTACAAGACTCAGTTTCTCCAGTCTAGCGTGCTCCAAAGTGTTTGCGCACACTCGCAATCCTCCTGCACTTTTAGAAGATAACGTAGCAGGATCAAGAATTGAGACTGTAAATCATTTTTGACAGCTACCTGGGAAACATTCCCTTTGTCAGACCATCAGAACACCCTATGGCAGAGACAGTCTCCAATTATTAAATGGGACAGATATAAACTAGCAAACATGCTAGTCTAGAGAGCTGTTTAGACCATCGTTGTAGATGTACCCCCACCCCTGCACTGAGAATTATCTGCAGCTGATATCAAAGCTTCTGTTAAACAAAACAAAACAAATTCAATGTTTTTAGTTTAATAGACTGAACAAAAAAATAAAGTAAAAAAAAAAATTAAAAAAAAAAAATCAGTGCAGAGAGAGGACCTCACTCCAGGGAATCATCACAAAGTCATTACGGGACTAAGAACTTACCTGAAAGAAGCTTTTTTGAAACCAATGTTCCATTAGGAAGAGGGAAAGCCCTGACGACTCAGCCAAAAGGCGCGCGCCCCTGTTTTATGTTATTTAGGTAGAAGCCTTCACTTTCCAGGATCTTGGAGGAAGTCGTCCAGAAGTTTGCCAGTTAAGTGACTTATTTTAAGCAGCAAACTCAGGGCCCCAAAACAAGCCGAGATGTTGTTCAGTAACAAGAAACAGACTCTGATACCTTTCCCCCTTAGCTTGGGTGAAGTGGACAATGGGAAGTGGGAGACTGTTTTCTGAAGTGTTATCCAATTGAGTCGTTTTAGGGGGAGAGTGTCGGGTTTTGTTGGTTTTTTTTGGTTTTGTTTGGTTTTTTGGGGGGTTTTTTGTTTGTTTTTAGGGGGTTGAGGCTGTTTTAAATGTCTAGGCAAGATGCACAAAGAAGCTACCAGCACATAGCAAGCCTGTTTAAAAAATGCTGCTAGAGAAAGCAGCTCTCTTTCATACAAACTGGTTTCAGGCCTCAGTCTCTTCTCCCAACAGGCCCAAGTTCTAACTGCACAGGTCCAGACATGACCCTAGAGGGCAGAGACTGAAGTCCATATAATCACTTCCTGAGGAAGTGCTGGACATTTTTTGAGGGGGGTGGGGAAGGAAAGGTGAAGGTTGTGTGAACAAAGGCTGCCAAGTCTGTTAATGGTCTGCCTGTATTAAAGTGACCATATGATGCACAGCACAGCCACCCTTTCAGGGTACAAAGAGAGCTCAGGTAACTGAGGCTTTTAACGAACTAGATTCTCTACATTAAATCTCCACCGAATTTGTCTAGAATTTACTACAATGACACACTGATTCCCAAGTAGCTTATCGTCTACTAAACTCAGGGTGGGCAGAGTATTCAATGTCTGTTATTAAACTCAGAGCACTTCAGCAGCCATCCTCCTCTTCTAGGGTGGGCAGATGCATAAGGACTGTGCTCAGCACACAGTGTTTCACAACACAAATATGCTTATTATAAAAGGGGGCACAACTGATGCATCCAGACAGATCATTTTCATACCACCAGAACAGAGCTGTGCGATTTTGATTCAATTACACATCTGGGTAACAAGATGTAAAAGGCCATATATCATCTCAGTGGTCCTGCCTAGAAGGAACACAGAGGAGGAGGGAAGGTTACATGTCAAGAGCAAAGATCTGGAGGAGTGCTTTCTCAGATGCGAATACATCTGCAGGGTAAACATGCATGCACACTGGGGTTGGTATGCTCAAATCTGTGGTGTGTCATACGGGGAGAATATTTGCTATTGGCTGTCGAAATGCTCTCCCACAACTCCCTACTTGAACTTTATCTAACACGCTCTGAACTCAGAGCAATCCATCCCTACCATCCAGCAACAAAAGCTGGATTTGGGGAAGAAGTGAGTGTGATGGAAGGGTTGGGTTGCATAATTGGACATCTCTTCTCCCTCTTGGCGATCGATTGGTCATGCCTAGGCCTTGCTGCAGACCAAAGCCTGTTCATTAGGAGCAGGAAGAGACTTTGAATATGAAAGAAAAAAAAAAGATTAATGTTAAAAAACGTATTTCACATGTGGGGGAAAATCACGCTTTGATTTTTTTTTTTTTTAAGAAACATTTTTCAGTCCAAAGAAGAAAAATATGCAGCAGTAGGCAAGAGTGGTCTATGTGTACAAACCTAGCCCACGAGATGCAACGTCAGTAGCAATGAGGATAGGAGCCTTTCCAGAACGAAACTCTGTAAAACAAAGCATGCTATGAAGTAAGAAGATTTTTCAAGAAGATGAAGTTATCTGAATTTGATTTACATTAAATGTTCATTTTCCAGAAGCTAGATAAGGTGGGTCAATTCCAGAAACCCCCCACAAGTCAGGATATAATACCTCAATGATTTTTCAAAATCCAGCTGCATTAAGCAATTTTCCCACTTTGTTTTATCAAAACAAGCACAAAATGGCACAAGCAGTGAAATTAAGAGTACAAAGACAAGAGAAGTCCTTTTACATGTGTCTATTTGGTCTAGAGATTAAAAAATACCAAAAAAACAGACCAGAGAAAAACATGTCTAGGTAAATTAGGTACAGCAGCCCAAGTTACCCTCCTATCAGCAATGGACTCACCATTAAGCACCCAATCTCTTTCTGGCTGACTCTTGTCTCCATGGATACACATAGCTGGCCAACTGCCAAACAAAGATGTATATTAGTACACATAGAAAGTACATACATTAAAGGAAACAGGAAGCTTTATTAGTGTTTTGTTTAAAAAGGAGAAACTGTAAGATTTGAGAAATATTTTATTCTCTGGCCTCTTAGATACCCAGCATGTGTACTGTAAACCCACTACCTACATTAACAACCACTTAAGACAAATCACGTTTACTATATTGATACAGTCCCCATCAGCATATCAGGATTCTGAGACATTAAAAAAACTGTACCACTTAAAACACTCTCTCCTGTACTAATGCTTTGATGGAGTGGAATCTTTTGGGAAGCAATAACTGAATTCAGCCAAGAAAATAATGACTAGAGTTGTTCCCAGCCATAGCACCACGAAAATTTAAACCTTACTGCTTTTGATTACAATTGTTGTTTCCCACTATAAAAAAAGTGGAGGAAGGGGAAGGCTAATCACCCATCTCTGCGCATCCTTCGAGTGAGATCATCACATCGCCTCTTTGTCTCCACAAAGATGATAGTCTTATTTTCCTTCTCTGCCATGATTTCTTCCATCAGCTGTATCAGTCTGAAACAGACACGAGAGCCAAGATGTATAGCCACATGTACCAGAATACAGGATCTCTCTCCCAAGGGACATTGAGTACATACACAACATACATGCATATAAGTTAGACAGTATCACACAGAATTTCTGAGGGTTGTACAAAAGTGTGGTCAAAATATACACAAGAGATTAGTTAATTACAGGACTGACTTACTTTGTAACACTCAAAGGTTACATGGTAGTACAAGTAACTTCACTATTTAGAACTCCTAGTAGGCTTACAAAGCATTGCAGACTTTGAAGTACAACCAAATAAAGTGAAATGGTGGGAACAACAGCTTACTTATGGTCTTTCTCGCTTTCCATGCATACATCCACTATCTGCAGGATATTGTGGTTGGCACTTAGCTCTAAGTTTCCCACATTGATCTGAACATAATCCTGCAGGAAGTCCTCAGCAAGCTGGCGCACTTCTTTTGGCCAGGTGGCACTCCACATCAGAGTCTGGCGGTCAGGCTAAGGAAAAGGGAAAACAAATTTGTTTACGGTACTAGATTTCAGATAGGAAAACAAAAGATGCTGTCCTTCTAAAAGGATCACACACCCTGATCTGGTCAACAATTTTACGAATTTGTGGTTCAAATCCCATGTCCAACATTCTGTCAGCTTCATCCAGCACCAGGTATGTACACCGACGAAGGTTGGTCTTTCCAGCCTCAAGGAAGTCAATCAAGCGACCTGGTGTAGCAATGCAGATCTCCACACCTTCAGAACAGAATAAGGAAAACGAGTAAGGCTCTTCATTTGAATGTCAACTGGTATTTTTAGTCAGAATGAATCACCTTCCACAGCAAAATTGTTTTTTAAAAAAAAGCACCACCCTCATTCGTACCCAAGACTGAGTCACTTCAGTAGAAGCCCTAGTTCCATTTAATTTTTTTTCCATTCTGAAATTACTGTTACAGTGCCATTAGAATAATAAATTCAGTACAGAAAGTAAAAAGTTAATGCCAGAGAACACCTGTGAACAGCTATCCAAAAATCAGAAATTAAATAAGCTTCTACTCAAGCCTGAACCACCTTCATCCAGAATTACACAGTCTAGAGAGGTGTCATTTTCAAACATGAAGTGCTCCTCTTGCTATATGGGTCAAATTACTTACTTTGGGTTTTTTTTTAATATATAAAGCCAAAGCATGAGCTTTAATACTGAGAAATTATGCACCAAGAGTGGGAGACAACCATCCTACCAACATTTGTGGGGATAAGAAGAGAGTTCAAACACTCCTAACTTACGCCAAATTGGGCAATTTACACATGCCTTAAAAGGAGAACCTAGTTTCTACCAATTCCCAAATTTTACAGGTGACTATTTCAGTGTCACTAAAATGTTTACAGAAGGTAAGTTTCAGGAAGAAGAGGCATGAAAAAGATTTTTTTCTTAAGCAGAGTATCTATTTTACAGTACTCCAGAAAGGTGTGCAAAAACCCAGCAAGCTGATCCTCCCAAGGACTCTTCATGAAACCCTGGACTCTTCCACTGAAGATGCTGGTTTTGAATCAAAAAGTACTGTTTTCTTGAAGATATCCCACAGACTTCTACCATGAATACCTTTATCTCACTGCTGCAGTTTGCAATAGGATCCTGCAAACTGCAGTGGTAAGCTAAATTTTCTGATTTCTTGAATAGATCTGTGTGTACATCTGCCTTGATAATAATTATTGCATCTTTTCACAAAATTCCACTGTTTTTTATCTGGTGAAGATCAAAGCCATCAGCACATTCCTGCATTTGAAATTATAGATCACTTAAGCACTACCATGTTAAAGTGGTTCCTTAGAGGGTACATTGTGCTTAGTGCTTGAAAACAATTTAAAAAAACCCAAACAAAAAACCCCCAAAACTACAAAAAAACTGCTAACACAGCAAAACCACACACTGCTCCTGTTGTCCAAAGAAGTTTCTATATATTCAGAAACAAAGTTTGATTATTTGAATGAACATAGGCAGAAAACTTGAAATCTGCCTCAAGAAAAATCTTTCCTTAAACATGCTGTTATTGCATTTCCTTAAAATAACCTGTTCTCTTTCTGTGAAGTTTTCTTTTCCCCTTTCTACACCTGATGATCTTTACAAGTGGAATGTTCAAAGAGCAAACAGAAAGCAAATCTAATATCCAAGTCACTATACAGCAAAAAGAGAACTACCTAATAAACTATCATTGCAACTGAAAAATGAGACACTCATTCACCCCTTCCAGACAGGTTTTGGGAAGTTTTATTTTAATACCACTTCCTCCAGAAACTGCAAGGACCCATTTTAAAATTACCTCTCTCTAAATCCCTGATCTGTGGACCTTTGGGTGCTCCTCCATATATGCAGGTACTCTTCAGTCTTGAACATTTACCATAATCATCAGCCACCTGCTGCACTTGCTGGGCCAACTCTCTAGTAGGTGCCAGAACCAGACACTGCAGAAGGAAATGATTCAGGAAGAGTTAAGCTGCATACACATCCCTAAGATAAAACTGTAAGTAAAGTTGGACCATCTGCTCTTTATTAGCTAAAACATTTAAATATCTTCAGACTATGTCAGCAATTGCACAGAATTTCAACTGAGTGGGATGCTCACACTGTGATAGTAAAAATTCCTATTCTCATAGGAATAGGATAGAAAAAACTACTATCATGATACATCAATTAAATAAAGCACTATCTCATTAACAGTGTCATACCATACATACAAAAAGAAAGAGAATCAACAAGCACTTACAATTGGGCCATCCCCTCTCTCCAAATATGGCTGGTGGTTGATGTGAACAATTGCAGGCAACAAGTACTACAACAGAAGAAAACAGTATTCCATAATAGATACAAACTGTGATTCTGCAAAACCAGACACCTGCACTTATCCAACAGAGCAGAAAATTTTCAGAGCGGCTGACCAACTGCATACACTTTGGCATGAACACAAAAAGGCTCAGCACCTCTGGCCTCACTTAAATTTGGAGCCTAAGTTTGCAGAACTGAGCGATCATTACTTTAGCCAATGTTTTTCATATAGGATAAAAATCCTTTTTAACACTGCAGTTAAAATTCATGTCTATGCTGAATTTAACCGTTTTTTATTTTAACCTGCCTAGTTTATAAAACAAGTCTGCTAAAGAGAACATCCTGTTTTTAAACCAGAATATAAGCATAGACCAAAGAGAACTGACTACGCATCCAAACAGGAAGACACACAAAATACACACCTGTGAATACAACAGGCTTGTAGTTGAGTTGAAACTCAAGTGTCCCCCATGATGCAATACGAGACGCTTTAAAGATGCAACCATCCCACTGCTAGTACTGGCAAGCCCAACCCATAGGTAATTTCTGCCAAGTAAAGCTAGCTGAAAAAATAAAAGGAAAGAATACACACTGCTAGTGTCTTCCCAGAGCCGGTCTGTGCAATGCCCACCATGTCACGACCACTGAGGGCTAGCGGAAAGCCTTGGCACTGAATCGGAGTGGGTTCTGTGAAGTTCTGGTCCATCAAGGCATCCATCACATATTCTTCAGAATTTAAGAAAAGAATAAATTTCTTAAAGGATAACTGAGGCTTTAGAGAATCTTGTAGAGAATAGAACCAGTAAGGGTTCAGGTATTTTCTGAGCAATCTTCATGATCTTAAAGAATGGCAAAATACTTACGTGGAAAGCTACACTGGTGGAAGGCAAACACTGGCTTGGGGCAGCCCTCCATTCCCCGAATTGTTATCTCCTTCTTCCTTCGCAATTCTTCAACTTCATACTATTTATGTAGAAAGAAAGAAAGGAGGGGGAGGAAAAAAAAAAACCAAAACGTGCCAAGTATCAGCAGGGGCTTAAAGTGCTGGTTTCTAACTACTAACTCTCTTCTAACCTCTGGAAAACAGCTTTGTTAAAGAACTAAATTATAACTGAGATCTACGAAAGACTGCTTTCCTAAAGACTTTAAGACTGAGTTATTGTACAGCTTCTCTGATATCCAGAGGTATGAGCTCTCTACACAGCCTAGAAGGACAAATTTCAATCTCTGATTACAACCAGCCCTTCTAAATGAAAAATACGTTAACAGAATATTTTTAGGAATTACACTTTTTCCAGAAGTCAGAAGTGACCAACAGCTTGAAAAGTGATTAGAAACAGAGGATAGGACACATGCTCTATGTGACAGCTAAGAATTAAACAAACTAAATAGGTTCTAATATACCATGAACAGAAGGCAGGGCAGTCCTTCTCCTTTAATTTACACATTCCAGAGGTAGATAAATACAGAGTTCTTGCCGGATAACTTGCAACTCAAATGTTGCTAGGAATTGTTCCAGGGAATGGAAGAAACTGATAATATCATAATGACACCCTAGGAACTCACAATTTTTAAAGGAATTTCTTGTAATATTTCTGAAACGTGTAGCCACATAAGCAAAATTTCAGGATTAGAAAAAGTGTTTTATTTTAATCTAGGTTATCTTGCAAGTCCAACTGCCCTTTGCAAAATGCTTCGACAATTCATTGTAATGCTTATTAGAAATCAATAGAGACACGTCAATACCAAATATGCACTTCATCCAAAGCAATAGATTCAGTATTTCTGAGAATCTCTTGAGCTTGAAGTAAAAGGTAAAAAACGAAAATTACTTCTGGGGAAAATGTCAAAATCCTTTTAGCTGGCTAAGTCAAAGACAGCTACAGCAGCTCATGCAAACCAAGGTTCAGTAGCTCAAGTTGTGGTATTTAAGAGGTCAATACCCCGTTCAATTCCTTTATGCCATATGCATATTTCACATAAGGATTTCTAAGTCTATGCAATCAGATAATGACTTTTTGTTTGTTTGTTGCTTCATGTTAAAAACAAAATCTCTTAATTTCTACTTTTAAAAATACATTGCAAGAGAGAATAGAAGACTAGACTCAAGTTTGGTAGGTAAAGAAGATTACTGTATCTACAGAGGATACACAGAGTAGTGCACCTGGGTTTGAGCACCCTGTGTGGGAAGCATATTGTTTTAATAGGGCACGTCCAATTATGGGGGGAAAGCTGGTGGCTGCAGAACAGGCCATACGAAGACATACTGGAAGCACTGGATTTGTATAGCTTGGGAAAGACTAGGCTAACAGTGACCTTTAACTGCTACTTTCAACTATTTGATGGGTCACTATAGGAAAGATGTTCAAAATCCCATGAGAAACGTTAAGCCCTGAGACAGCCACCCAGGGATATAAATTCTCATCTCCTCATTACAACTAAAAAAGACAAGGCACTAAGCAACCTACTCTAGTTCTACCCTTAGTGCTGCTCTAAGCAGAGGATTACACTAGACATGTCCCGCAAGGCCTCTTTCAGCCCAAAATTACTCTTATGACAAAATATTAATTTCAAACCTCTCATGTACTTCTTTCCCTTTTAGTTCATTTTCTTAGTTTTTTCCAGGGCTTCTCCAGTACTGCAACTCTCTAAGTTTTATCTCCACTGACAAATCGCAAGACCAGACAAGCATTATGAAGATGCATTACAAATAACAAAAACAACCAAGAAGAGAAACATATCCTTTGCTAACATTAAATAGTAAAAGCAACTAGAACCAGTATCCAGCAGAGTACACACGCCAAACAAGCTTAATGAAGAGTCAGCTCCATTTTACATGCTGTCCCAGACTTCCTAGGACAAGTTTTTCAACTTGTGACATTGTCTGTTGCAGACAACATAGCACTTACTGGAGTAAGCCTGGCCACTTCCGGATGTTCCACATAAAAATTCTTCTCGAACTTGGGCAGCTCATTTAAATCCCATTTTTTCTTACGCAAACGTTCCCCTGGATTACCAAATTTCTTTGGAGGAAGAGGACCTCCACGACTTGCTCCAAATCTGTGAATATGAGTGTTAGTTATTAAAAAAAATACCACCAGTATTTTAAAACTATTCTAGGATTACTCTGGAATTTTCTTAACCCTTTTCTATCATGTTTTCCCCAAGCTGACATATGAGCACAACATTCTAGCAAGTCACCTCCCTCCAATCACTATGATGGTATAAAACTTCTTGAAATAACATAAACCTGCTTTGGGTTGGTTCTGAAACTAAAACCATGTTATTGTAAATCACTCCTTTAAAGCTCCTGTCTCTACAACATGGCTGCATGTATACCTATAACATTTGTCTTGAAACTCATAGTGCACTTATGACGCAGTTACGCAAAAGGGATGAGAAAAATCTCTCCTTGCAAGTTCCTTCTCTGTCTCTCAAGGATAGTTTTACACTATACAACTATTTCACTATCTCCCCCTCTTTATCTTCTCTCCCTTCTCATCAAGAAGTAGGCCTCAAGTGAAAAACAGCAGACTGAAGAACAGAAAGTAAACAAGTCCAACCAAGCTTGCAAGTCCATCTGTAATTCTGTACTCAGTAAAATTTAAAAAACCCCTTATTTTTAAAACACAGCCTAACAGAGAAAAAAAAGAAAAAAAAACCCCAAAACCACCTGTATGAAAAATCATATCCTCTCTCAAATGCATTGTGATGAAGACTGGAGAGAGTAAGAAGTGCATGTTCACCAAAAAGATTCCAAGTAGCAGAACAATTCAAAAGGTATTGCTCTCTCTTAGTTTTCTTTATCCAGTTAATTATATACACTTCAGAAGGTTAAGAACTAACTGTAATGACTAGCTAATGCAATAGTCAAAACATGAGCTTCTGGTAGTAAGCTGTAAGAGTAACTAAAAACCCAGTGGCATGTAATTATTATTTACTGTAAATATGAACTATATTTTCAAATAACACACCAAAATAAAGTTACAGCACTTTCATCAGTATTGTACAAACTCAGAAGGAAGAACTTTTCCAAATGCTATCAAATCCATTTTTGTCCTAAAGGTACATACGCAAAACACGAATTCATGAAACATGCCCATTTCAAACAACTTTTAGACAGCAAAACCGAAGTGTCTGCACTTTACCCAGGCAGTCCACTAGTAAACAAAAAACTGGTAATGAAATAAACTGAAAGCAACAAAAGTATCTAAGTAACATTTTCACAGGAGTAACCTGTGGACAAAAGAGGGGGTGGAAGAGAAAATAAACAAGAGCTGAAAAAAATTTCTGTATTATTTTAAGTATAAGACTACCTGCTCAAACATTAAATACATTTGTTCTTTAAATCACTTCCCAACAGAAACTACGAATTGTAGTGACTAAGGGACCAAAGAAACAGAAATCAAATCAACATTCTAACAGGAAGAAGTGGTTAAATTGCTGGAAAGGCCAAGTATTTTAGATAAAATTTAACTTAAAACCTGCTAAGTTAGTTTTAAAATGTCTGCTGTGTTGCATTTGTGCATTAGGCTTCTTCAGTTTCCTATAAATATCCCTGATTTTCTCATCTGTTTCTATCAGATCCCCCAGACAGTCTGTACAGTCATCAAGTTTTCTCATACGAAAAAGACTGTGAAACTCAACTTCAAAAATGCATTTAAGCTTTATGTTTCCTTTCAGGACAAAGGAAAAAAAGGCACAGACTGTCATTTACATGGACATTCACCTTTAGTGATGATGTTTGTTACCAATCACGCTAAACTGAGGTCAAAATGTCAACAATTACAGTACCCAAGCAGTTCCTACAAAACCCATAACCTCATTCAAGTCCACTGGAGGTTCAAAGGGTTGATGAATTCCCTTAGGAAAGGAAACACGACAGGGCTGCTTGCAAGACTGGACACTGCCAACAGCTGGGTACTACCAATACTTGCTCCACAGCTATCCAGAGGGCAAAAAAGGATATATTTTACACAGAAGGTACATAGTTTCAGTTTTCCACTCTTACACACAATATGCCTGGATACTGACCTGAAAGGAAGGAGCCCTACAGCAGCCCTTGAACGCTGCCTCTGTGGGGGTTTTTTGGCTAAACTGGCAGTATCTGACACTTTATATTCTGACTCCAAGTAAAATGAGATTCCAACTCCAATTAAACTGACTTAAATCTAGTATTTCCCTGGTTTGTCAACAGCTCTCTTTTCAAAGATAAATTCTTCCCTTATATTACTGGTGCCATCCCTTCTGGGACAGAACTGAGTAAATCTGATACATTCCAGAGCAAAACATAATTTTCCATCCTAAGAAGTCACCTACAGCGCATTCTTGACAAGAGAAAGCTAGAAACCTTGTATGTGCTTAGACTACAAAAGATGTGGTGGTAAACTTTCAAATGGTGCTGAAACAGCACACTGGGTAGCCCAATATTTTACACAGGTTATTTATGAAGTAAGATAGTTGTTAGTGGCTACAATATCTTTACACCTTAAAAGGATGTATGTGACAAATAGAATCCCAATGCATTAAAGCTTCCAGGAAAATATGCAAAAAGAAAAAAAAAGATTTTTCATGCAAATGTCCACAAACTTCACAAAGAAACATGTGAGCACTTCTTTCACTCATGCAAAATCTCTGCTCTAAAAGAGAAGCATCCACTGTAAATCAAGACTTTACAGAAAATCAAATTACACTAATTTTAAGGCACATCAAGTGGTGTGGCAATGCTCTGGCCAGTGTTCTTTTAAGTAACTATATGTAAACCTGCATACTCAAACTCACTCACTAAACTGCAAAAATATCTGTGATCTGATCTATCTTAGACTTGCTAAAGCGCTTACTCCAATGTCCTTGTGTTTAACTGAGCTGGAAATCTCTTAGCAGAAAAACACCAGAACCCTCCTCTCTGTGAAAAAAAAAATGAAAGTACCTTTTAATTTCAGAATGTTAAATGTGGGTGTAAGATAAAGCAATGATAGAACTATCTCCTTCCACAGGCAAAAAGAAACTGAATGTCAAAGTGCACTGCAATGTATAGCAAAACATTCTTTAACATTCCAGTGGCAAAGGAAAACAAGAGGAAAAGGAAGCGGGGGAGAAAAAAAAGGGGAAAAAATGGAGAGAATATTCATTAATTGAGATCTAGCTTACCATATAGTAGAATCCACATTATATATTTTTTGCTAATCCTTGAGAACTAACCATGATCAGAAAAGGCCACGCCCAGAAATAAGTTCTAACTTTCTCTTTAAAAAGGCCTGGCACAAATTATTACTTCCAACGCTTAAGAACCTCGAGACTCAATCTAGTTAAGTAGTATAACGGCACTGTATTTATTGCTGTCATTCTCAAAAGAAAGAAATCACATCAAATCAAACTTTGCAAAAGCCTTTTACAAGCCAAACCTCCTTTAAATAACAGATTATTTAGTATCAAGCACTAGGCCTTTACAGAACCACACAAACGATTTCTGTAGCACTTTGTAAGCTTGTCAAGTGTGGTTCAGCACCATGGTTCATCGAGATCACCCTCCCGAGTACCCAAGTCCCCCGCATGACAGTTTTTCCAATCCCATTTCCTATCACGGTAAGCCTGGGAGCGCAGCTGAGAGAGATCTCCCTCCCACTGCCATCTTTCCAGTAAGTCCAGAAGGAGCAATGACAACCAGAAGGGCAGACAGAAATACAAGCAGCCCTTCCAGGGCCACCGAGACCTTCGTGGCTTCCGGGGGGGAGGGTGCCATGGGCCTTGCCGGGTAAATAAGGGGGCTGGCAGAAAATAATTAAGAGTGCAGGGTGGATGCAGGCCTTAAAATTTCAAGTAAGGCTAAGAATTAGTTATACATTAACGGTGGAAAAGCTAAAAAAAAAAAAAATTAAGAAAACCAAAACGCTCAAAACCCACCACCCCGTCTTGGAGACAGGTACGTCTCCAATAATCCCCGCGCCCACACAAGAATCTGGGGGGGGAATCCCCAATCTCCACAAACGGGATTCTGGCTCCCCCAATACCGCCACTCTAACACACACCCCCCAACCCCGTGGCCTCCCCCCGCCCCCAACGCAAGTGCTCGGCTTCCCCCGCCGCCCCCCCACCATGCCGACGCCCGCGGCCACCTCCCCCCCCCCCCCCCCCCCCCCCCCCCCCCCCCCCCCCCCCGCCCCTTACCCGCCGCGGTCTCGGTCGCGGCCCCGGTCCCCGAAGCCTCTCATCGCCCCCGGAGGGGTGGGTGAGAGGCAGCGGAACGCCGGCCGTGGGGACGGCGAGGGGCTGGGGGTACGGGGAGAGGGTCCAGCCAGGGGCGGCTGCGCCTCGGAGGCCTCGCTTTGCGCCACCTCGCCTCTTTGGTGGGACACAAAAGGAGAAGAAGTGGTCAGTGGGTCCGAGACCCGCTGGGCGTCAGCGGCCGGAACGGCGGGGCTCTCGGTCGGCTCCAGGGCCCGGGCAGTGTGGAGACACCAACGTCTTCTTCCTCCGCGCTCCCGGCACAAAATGGCCGCCACCGCCCCGGCTCGCTCCGCATACGTTACGGGCGGCCAGGCGCTGCGCAAGATGCGGACCTCTGAAACAACTACGCCTATTCACGGAACCCAACTACGCACTAAGCGCGGTCGGCGAAACACCGCCCCGTGCAGTAGCAGGCGGGCTACGAAACGTGCGTAATGTTCTTTACTTAGAGCCGGGGCCCCGCGTGAGGAAGGCGGAGGGGAGGAGTAACGCTATTCCCCAAAGTCAGCTGCGCAAGGAGCACGCTCCGTAACCCCTTCTGCAGGGCAGGGAACCCCTGTGCAGAGGCGCATGTTACGTAAGTGCACAGCGTACGCAAGGTGCTTAACTCAGGCTGGTGCAGGGCGTAGAGAAGAGCTTGGTGCGCTTGGCGTAACAGTCTTACGCGGATCGTGCAGTCCGGGCCGCAGGGTAACGCTGGTTTCGTAGAGGATTTGAAGAATACGACCCGTCGCCTACGCGGCCACGGGCTCCGCCGAGCTGATGGCGGGGTTGAGGCCACAATGTTGGGACAATGGCGGAACAATAACGGGATACTGGCCGACGGGGTGGGGGAACGGCCCTTTGGAACTCTGTGATGTCGAGGGGGTTGTTCCCTGTCAAATTAGCAGGGGATCTTTGCGCAGCGCTGGGGAGGGAGTGACAGCGGCCATGATGTTTGCTGTCGCCTGAGCGCCGGCAGGCCAGGAGAGAATTCCCGGGATGAGCCAGAGACTCCTCGCTGAAAGACAGAATAATCCACAAGGCGATTACGTGGCATAGACAGTAAATCCTTTTGTGCTGGGTGTGTACTGTCGCCAGGTCTGTGTGTCCTGGCACAAGGAGTCGTGTCCCATGGATGGTGGGGTTACACCAGCCAAACCCAGCCCCAGCCCACACCGTGTTATCGCTGTCAGGAGTGCTTTCTGGGCTGTCCGTTTATCAAAAACTGGTTTTATTGGCAGAAGGGAAAGCGAGTCCCCTTTCAGACCCTTGGACAAAAATAACAGCCTAGAACGACACGCAAAGTACCATTTTATTTTCACATGCTGTATATATATGTATGTATCACGTGTCAGAAAGCAGAAAGCAATCAGTCCTTAAAATACTGGAAGAAACCTGGGTCTTTTTAAGTGGCAGGAAGTCAAGTGACACTGCACACTGTCAGTGACACTAGATACAAATAGTGGCCTACTGTGGGAAAGCCAGGCACATGCAAAGGACTGACTTCATTAAATGACAATGGCCGATCCATTCCTGGTTCTCTCAAATCAGCCGGCCTCCCAGCCTTCAGCTCTCTAGACTTTTCTCCACTGTGAAAAATAGTGCTCTACCTCAGGAAAAATATCAACTATCTGTTAAGAAACCACTTAAGGAAGGCAGGCCCTTCTGGTCTGTCACAAGCAAAAGCCCAGCTAAAATGTCAGGCTTCTCTTCCAGTTTCTGGTCATTGTTGCCTTTTTACTTGATGTTATCTTACATGCACTTGGTAATCTAAAGAAAAAAATTCTTTTACCAGTGAGGACAAGTTCTTTGACCAGATACCATAATTAAATTCATTGTAATTATCAGAGGACAAAGTAAGATTTCCCCATTGTATTCATGTGTGTATATGTATGTATGTATAGTTTAACTTATTTTTAAACAAGCAATTCCATGAGCATTGGAAATATTGCAAAAGGAATTGCTAATTTGGCTCCCAATGCCCTGTTTTCCTCTTTATTCCCAGCTTCTTCTTTTGCCCCTTGTGACCTACATCTCTGGCTAGTTCAGACCTATGGCTGTGCTGCCTGGCTCCCTCAGCAAGCTGAATCCTAACTGCCTTTTCCTTGGTATAAGTGCTGGTGGCAGCCTCTCCTATCTTGCCACTGGCTTTGTTTTATTCTTTTCAACAGTAATAATATTTGTTATGAATAAAAATTGGGGCCAGGAGACATTTCTCCCTTGTAAAGCCTTTATTAAAGATCAGCTCTGGGTGGGGTTCGGGGACTGCGCGCACACCGCAACTGCTCCCGATGGATGACGCAGAGGAGGAGGAGGAAAGCATCTCTGTCTCACGGCAGAACTGGGACTTTTTTCTTCACAGGGTCCACAGTGTGAAAAACACGGTTCACTTTTATGTAAAAGTTATAATTTTAATAAGAATAAAATAAAATAGACAATTAGGAGACAAAGAAACAAAGCTTTTCGGCCGAGGTGCTGATACCAACAAGATCAGCACACCGTCCCACTTCAGATCCTTTGTTTTAAGGACTTCTGTATTACAATATTTAAATAAGCTTATGCATGATTCAAATATTCATTTTG
>VZUI01017582.1:0-12630 GCA_013401135.1 Cettia cetti
TGGGCTGAGCTCAGGGTGGCCTTGCAGGGCCTGAAGGAGCTGCAGGAAACCTGGAGAGAGACAATTCCCAAGGGCTGCAGGGACAGCACCCAGGGAATGGCCTCAAACTGAAAAATGACAAGTTTAGGTGGGATATTGGGAAAAAAATCCTTCCCTGGGAGGGTGGGCAGGCCCTGGAATAGAATTCCCAGAGCAGCTGTGGCTGCCCCTGGATCCCTGGAATTGTGACCTTCCCTGCTAATCCCTGGTGATGCAACATCAGCAAACAGCAGAACTGCCTTAAAAACCTGGGAAATGCCCTGAACTTCAGAGTGAAAATGACACAAACCCACACTCCTGGCAAACAGAAAAGCAACAAATCCCTCCCTCCTTCCTCAAGCTGTCAGGTACCTTTTCTCCAGGATTACTTTCCTCCATCCTTGGGTTAGGCTTGGTTTAAAACATGAAGGTGCTGCTGATAAAGCGGCCATGGAGGCTGAGAATGAGAGAGAGTCCCCAAGTCTCTCTTTGGGAGGGAATTTTGGGTCTGGCTGCAGTTTGAAATCCCTTTGCAACATCCCAGCAAAGCCATTTTTGTGGTGATCCTGCAAGAATTGGATTTCCAGGGAAAGAGCCTGGATCTTGTTTACATAATTTCATGGAATCACAGAATGGTTTGGGTTGGAAGGGACCTTAAAAATCATCCAGTGCCACCCCTGCCCTGGCAGGGACACCTCCCACTGTCCCAGGCTGCTCCAGCCTCAGTGTCCAGCCTGGCCTTGGGCACTGCCAGGGATCCAGGGGCAGCCACAGCTGCTCTGGGAATTCCATCCCAGCCCCTCCCCACCCTCCCAGAGAACAATTCCCAATGCCCCATCCAGCCCTGCCCTCTCTCAGTTTGAAGCTGTTCCCTGTAAAAACTCCTTGTCCTTTCCACAGGGATGCACTGAAACATCCCAAATTTCGAGTGGAGCTCCCCCAGCTCTTTAGAAGTGGGATTGCAGCAGCCCCTGTGACCCAGGTGCTTCTGGAAAGCACAGCTCAAGGCTATTGTTGAACCTAATTGGATTTCAGGGAAATCACAGGATAAAGTTTATGAAAGCACCAAACGATTTAGGATCAAAAGCGAGAGACATCAAACATTTCCAAGCACAACAGTGATATTTTTTATTTAGTCTTGTTCTTTTATCCTTCATTAGGAGCAGCTTTGTTCATTTCCAGCCTCGGACCAACGAGAACCTCTGTGTCTGACCCCAGTTCACAGCTCTTGTTTTGCATGGGAGACTTGTGGAATAAACTCCCACCCCTGGCAGTGCCCAAGGCCAGGCTGGACACTGGGGCTGGAGCAGCCTGGGACAGTGGGAGGTGTCCCTGCCAGGGCAGGGGTGGCACTGGGGGGGATTTAGGTCCCTCCCAACCCATTCTGTGATTCCTTGACTCCATTCAGTCCCTTGGTGGTGAGAAGCTGACCCAGGATGCTGTTTATGCACCAGATTTTCCAATATAAGGACTGTTTTCCTTATTTTTATAAATTATATGGGGAAAAAAAAGAGATATCCCTGCACCTTTATTAGAGGAAAACAGGACAAAGAGAAAGAAATTCTTTGTATTGTTAGAAGGTTTTTTACCTTTGCAAAGAAGTGATAAGATCTATCAAGGTCTATTATTTTTATCTGACTAGAAAGCCCAGTTTAGAATTCTATCTGTTTTTAGGAGAAGGAAAACTATTATTATATCCTGAATTTTCCAACATGTATTTTAGAACCAAATTTTAGAGCTGCACACTTTTGGTTGTCATATCAACTTAACACCTTCTCCAGGCAATATTCCCTGGTTTCTGAATAGCACAAAACTGATCTGATTTTGTCTTTGGTCATTATCCAAAGTAAAATTTCACTCTACACTGCACTGAGCCCCCTAGTGCAGTGTAAGACATGGGACAGTCCTTGAAAAAGGGGAGGAGAATCTTTTAAAAGTGATTTTTTTTTTTTTTTTTTTTTTTTCCAGAGCAGCTGTGGCTGCCCCTGGATCCCTGGCAGTGCCCAAGGCCAGGCTGGACACTGGGGCTGGAGCAGCCTGGGACAGTGGGAGGTGTCCCTGCCAGGGCAGGAGTGGCACTGGAGGGGCTTTAACCAACCCAAACCCCTCCATGTTTTCCCTGTTTATGGAAAATTTAAATTAACAACGCTGTTTCAAGCCAGGCCCAGGCCTGAGCTTGCACCCATTAAAACCAGTGCTGCTCTTACTGGTCACCAGCATCAAACCTGTACTGATGCCTTGATGAGCTGGAGCAGAGACTGGACAGAGCCAGAGAATAAAGCAGGGATTTATTAAAAGGCCTTTAAGGATCCACCTTGGGCAGGACAAGAGCCTGGAGAGGGCTGCACCCAAGGGGGACCCAAAATGGACACAAAATGGACCCAAAATGGACACAAAATGGTCACAAAAGGGATGCAAAATGGATGCAAAATGGACACAAAATGGACACAAAATGGACAAAAAGATGGACACAAAATGGTCACAAAATGGACACAAAATGAATGCAAAATGGACCCCAAATGGACCCAAAATGGACACAAAATGGTCACAAAATGGGCACAAAATGGTCACAAAATGGTCACAAAATGGACACAAAGATGGACACAAAATAAACACAAAATGGACACAAAATGGTCACAAAATGGTCACAAAATGGACCCAAAATGGAGCCCCGGTCAGGAGGTCTCACACTTTTCTCAGTTTTGGTCCATTTGCACATTGGGGTTGAATTGTCCAGTCCCAGCTCCAGGTGATGCAGTCCCACCCTTCTTGTTTTCCTTCTTCAGCTTCCCTGGGGGTGGCTCCCACTTCATCTCTGAGTGATTTCACCCTGCCTTAGATCAGAGCCACCCCAGGCCGCTGTCTGGGCCCTTCAAAGCCTCAGCTGAGGAGGAAGAAGCAGCGGCTGCTCCTGGGCCAGCGCCAGGGCTCTGAGGGAAGGGGGTGGCCCTGGAGCTGAGGCTGTTGGCTCTGTGCCTTGTGGTGACACCTGTGCCCAAGGACATTTAGGATTGGGGTGGGTTTAGGCACCCAGTCACTCCAAATCCTTGCTGTGTTTGTTGGCTCAGGTGGCGCCACGCTCGGAGCAGCAGCCGGATTTCTGTGGGAAAAGCTAAAAGAGATGAGTTTCCCTCAACACAGAGTAAAACTCCCACTCTGTTTATAGTCTGGGGAGGCTTCCTGAAGCCACAGATTCTCCCGGAGCTGTTGCACCACTCCAGGGTAAATGTGCACCCGTGGGCGTCCAAAGAATTTGTGTGCAAGGAAAATCGAGGTGTCCAAGATGCAGCTCATCGATAGCTCACACATAAAAGGGCTTGGAGACTAAGCAGGACAACAAAAACAATTCCCATGTTCTCCCACTCCCTTCCAGCTTCTTGCCCTGTGGAATGAATCACCAGGATTCCTGTTGGGAGTGTTGGAAATCAGGATTTTGGTGTGGGATGGAGGGTCAGGTGCAGATCCAAATCAATCCTGTGGGCGCCAGCTTAATTGTGCAGCCTGGGGAGGCTCAGGCTGGACACCAGGGAAGATTTTTCCATGGAAAGGGTGCTCAGGCCTTGGAAGGAGCTGCCCAGGGAGCTTTGCAGTGCCCATCCCTGCAGGTGGCACCTGGAGGTGGCACTCAGGGTGACAAGGTGGGCATGGGGCACAGCTGGGACTCCCTGACCTTGGAGCTCTTTTCCAGCCTCAGGGATCCTGGAATTCTGTGTTGCAAAATATTGGAGTGATAAAATTCTATCAACTTAATCCAACGTTGGTGTGAAAATTTGGTTCCTGCTGTTCATATTTCTGATTTCTTTAAGTTGCAGTTACTTTTGTTTTAGAGACTTTTATGCGATGCTAAAGCAAAACTACTCCAATGAGAGGTTTGGTATTGCTGGAAAATACAAAAATCCAAGAAAGCTGAATATTCCTAAATTATTCCAAACAACAAAATAGGCCCTGGTTGGCAGAGACCAAAAAGAAACTTCAATGTAAAATAATTATAAAAAGTTGGAATACTTGATCTCAGTTATTTCTTATTAATAGCTGCTATTGGTGAATGCTCTGGGGATCAATATCAATGTGATAAGGACGTGATTTAGGGCTGGGATTGGATGATCCTGAAGGTCCCTTCCAGCCTTGATGGTTTCGGGATATTTGGATGAGTGTGCTCCATCTCTCCTTGGAAAAAGGGGGAAAAGGAACAGAGCAGAGTCCAAAGAGGGATTTCATTATGTTAAAAAAATGGAAAAATTCAGTGAAATTCCATCTATCTTGGAGATTTGAGGAATTGTGAGAGTGGTATCACATTTGTGGGCTCTGTAGCTGTCACTCATTAACCACTTAATTATTCCCCATAAATCCAGACCCCTGGAAGTGGGAATTTAGTTTAACCCTAATCCCTGTCCAGGGATTCCCAGAACTTGACAGGAGACGACCCTTGATCCTCTCTAACCACAGCAATCCAAACATTTTCCAACAACAGGGAAAAGTGACAACAATTTTATCAGGTGAAGGAGAACAGGAGCTTGCTGGGGACGTTCAGTTAAGATTTTAGGAATTTTTTTCCCCTGCCAGAGTGGTCAGGGAGGTGGTGGAGTCATTGTCTCTGGAAGTATCCCAGAGGAGTCTGGATGTGGCCCTTGGGGACAGGGTTTAGGGATGAGAAACCCCAGGAAATAAAGGGAATTCTCACAGGCTTTCTAATTTTGTGGAATTGCTCTTTATTTGTTTAATTAATGCTTATTAAATCCTTATTCCAGTGATTTTCCTGTATTTTTTTTTTTAATTATTATTTCTTAATTCCATCAGTGTTTCCACCTTCAAGCTCTCCATCAAACACAAACCCTGGCAGGGGAAATTCACCTTGCACTGGGGAAGAAATCAATCCCTCTGGAAAAATCCTTGAAATCCTTTGTTTTGTGGAAAACTCTGTGGATACAGTGATGGTGCTCATCAGTATAAAACTATTGGGCTGACAAACCTTGAGAAGCAGAAAATCCGTGCTCAGAGAGGAGAAAATCCCGTGTGTGGCCTCGGTGCAATTGTGCCAAATATTCTCAGTGTGTCCCTGTGATCCTCCAAAAGTTCCTCTCAAAAACTGGGACACAGGCTGAAATCCGACCCCGTGCTGCAGCATGGAAGTGGCTTTCAATGGGATCAGGTTTTCATCCCGTGCCTTTTTCCTCCTTTTTTTGGCACTCTGTGTTGACCCAGCTAAATCCTAAAAGTGTTTTTTTTCGAGCTGGAAGGATCCTGCTGGGGCTGCATCCAAGAGGACAAAGAGATCCATGGATAGATGTCACGAGTGCCAGGGCTGGGTTGGTTTGAATCAGACCCTGGGTGCTCTTTCAAGGGCTCTGTGGCTGCATCAAACACTTGCTGAAAGAGCTGCCAGAACCCCAATTTGCTGATAATTAAAGAAATAGAAAAAAATATATAAATGTGAGAGGGAGAAGAGGGATGAGGAATGTTCATTTTCTTTTTCCAACAGCATTTTCTTATCAGGGAACGGATGTTGATTGCAGGAGAGTTAAAGAGGGTGCTGGGGGTGCTCACCTGGGGAAAAGAAACTCCAGGGAGAGCTCAGAGCCCCTGAAGGGGCTCCAGGAGAGCTGCAGAGGGGCTGGGGACAAGGGATGGAGGGACAGGAGCCAGGGAATGGCTTCAAAGTAGGATTTGATGGGATCTTGGGCAGGAATTGTTCCCTGGCAGGGTGAGGAGGTCACAGATTCCCAGAGCAGCTGTGGCTGCCCCTGGATCCCCGCAGGATTTGAGACCAGGCTGGGAAGGGGCTGGGAGCAGCCTGGGAGAGTGAAGCCATCCCTGTCCCTGGCTGGGAGTTGGACCTGGATGATTTTAAAGCCCCTTCTTGGCCAAACCATTCTATATTTTTATGCAAAGCAGTGTTTACAAAGGAAAAAAAAAATAAAGTGGCTACAACCCCTACTCCTTAATAGCTCAGAACTCGAGTTTCTCACTGCCAGCCAGTTCTGGCATCAATTCCTCCTCCCCGTTCCCTCAGAGATCAGATTGCAAACCTAACACACTTGGGCCTTTTCCAGTTGGAAATTCCCCGTGGCACACTCTGCCCCAGAGTGGCTGCATCCCTCTCCAGAGAGAGCTGGAACAGGAATTTCAACTCGTTTTATGTGGGCACTCCCGTGGCTCTGCAGCCAGGAGAGGCTGGACCTGCCTGAGGATGGATCTGCAGCCTGAGAGGGGCAGAGCTGACCCAAAACTGTGGGAAGGACAGGAAAAAGTGGCCAGGATTTAGGCTTTTAGGGATGAAAACAAGCTGCTGTTTAATTCCCAGCTCAGCAACTTGGGTTGAAAACTGGAACAACCGTAATTATCCACAACTTTCCGAGCCAGACAATTGAATCACTCGGCCGAGCAGACGCCTCTGGGGATTTGCAATGGAGATGCAAATTTCTTTTTTTTTTTTTTTCGTCTTCTTGTAGCACATGGAGAGGCTGTGTGGGAGCGTAAAGCCCTTCATGGGGTGGCCCTGTCATTGCTGGCAGAGTTGTCACTTCCTTCCACTCGTCAGAGTTTGGATAAAGCAGGATAAAGCAGGAGATAAAGCAGGAGATAAAGCAGGAGCTGCTCCCACTCGGGGCTGCCAGAGGGGGATGATCCCAGCCCTGCTGAGCAGGAGGAGTGGGAACTCTGGGGTGTCCCGTGGTGGGATCCCCAACCTCTCAGTCTTCAACTGTGCCCTCAACTCCAGAATTCCAGAATCCCTGAGGCTGGAGAAGCCCTCCCAGCCCAGGGAGTCTCAGCTGTGCCCCATCCCCACCTTGTCTCCAGCCCAGAGCACTGTCACCTCCAGGCCTTCCTTGGACACCTCTAAACCTCCCTGGGCAGCTTTTTCCAAGGCCTGACCACCCTTTCCTTGCAGGAATTCTTCCTTCAGGTGTGTTTTACAGCCAATAGATGCTGGGAGGTGACACAGGCGGGTTTCTGAGCACATCTAAACAGGTAAAAGATCCCCACTCTGCCATAACACAGCATCTCTTAGACTGAGTTAATCACTTAAAGGGCAGCTTAATTGCAGGTTTTTTGGTGAGCCAGCCCAGGTTTGTTGTAGGATTGGAAGTTCACTGAAATTTCTGGTGCAAGCTCTCCTCGTTCTCCTTTTCCCCGGTGCAGGCAGAGAGGATGAGCTGCAGGCAGTGGATACACACATCCCCAGGGGAAAATCTCTCCTGGTTTTGTCCACAGCTTATTGCAAAGCTGCCTCTTTTCCACAAGAACCCTCCAGCTCCAGAAAAAAAAAAAAAAAAAAAAAAAAAAAAAAAAAAAAAAAAAAACCAAAAAACCACAGCGGGACTGAAATGCCAGAAGCCTCCCCCTTATCATTTTTCTTTTATTTTCTCCCAACCCTTGGTCGTTTCCTCCGCGTGAGCCTCGAGCTCCATTTTTAGCCCCTGGCAAAAGGGATCTCAGCCCGTTAAAGATCTCAGAGCTGTGTGACTGAGCCCATGTCCCACTGTGGATATTCCAGTTTTAAAAGTGAGCTGAGCCCTGATAGTGATACCACATTAAACACATCTCCTATTGATCCTCTCTAACCTTGCAAAAGAGCTGCTCTGCATTAAGTACCTTTTACTCCAGGGCTGCTGCTGGGAGTACAGATGTTAAATGCCAGGCTAAATATCCTCAAAGGTCAGCAGAGAGGGCAGCTGGGAGGTCACCAAGTGATAATTTTCTGGGATAATGGGAATGTTTCCCTCCCTTCCCCTCTAACTCAGACAGAGGACACTCCAGCAGCTGGTCCTGAAAGGTGTTTGCAGTATTTATAAATAAAAGGGAATTAATAAAAGCTCTGCTTCGCACCACGTAGAATTTGGGATGTGTCAGGAAGCAGCTTGGTGTGTTAAATTATTGCACTGATGACAAGAAGGCTTTGAACAGAACAAAGGTTGGGTTTCTAAAGGTGGATTTTCAGCTCGTCCTCCCCACTACTAAAGGCCACCTGCTCTACACAAAGACCTGAAAGGAAATCACCTGCTCCAAATCGAGGGGCAAAAAATCATCTGCAGCTAATGAGAGACAAAAGGCCATCCTGCTTTTCAAGCCTTCCTTTGGCTCTCTGCTGGCTCGGGGCAGATGGGGCTGCTGCCTTCCTTTCTTCTGGAATGTTCTCTGGGTTTGATTTCCAGTGGCACCGAGGCTGTGGCATCACTGCAGAGGGCACAGAGGGGGCTTTGCTGAGCTCTGCCAGCCAGGCTCAGCTTCCCCACAGCCACTGAAGGGGATAATCCATATTTTTAGCTGGAATGTGGCCACTTTTCCCACAGGAGGAGCTGCTCTGCAGGCTCAGCCAGGCATTTGAAGAGTTTTCTTTTATAGGAGCATGGACAAGGGGTTTTAAACTGGCAAAGGTCAGGGATAGATGGGATTTTGGGAAGGAATTCCTGGCTGGGAGAATGGGGAGGCCCTGGCACAGAGTGCCCAGAGAAGCTGTGGAGAAGAGGAGGTTGTGTGGAGACCTCTCAGCAAATTCCAGGCTCTGAAGGGGCTACAGGGAACATGGAAAGGGACTTTTCATCAGGAACTGGAGGGACAGGAAAAGGGGGGATGGCTTCAAACTGAAGGAGGAAAGGTTAGATGGGATTTTGGGCAGGAATTGTTCCCTGGGAAGGTTGGAAGGCACTGGAATAAAATTCCCAGAGCAGCTGTGGCTGCCCCTGGATCCCTGGCAGTGCCCAAGGCCAGGTTGGACACTGGGGCTGGAGCAGCCTGGGACAGTGGGAGGTGTCCCTGCCAGGGCAGGGGTGGCACTGGATGAGCTTTGAGGTCCCTCCCATCCCAAACCATTCTGGGATATTCCATGAATCCACAATCTGCTGTTTTTCAAAGGAAATGTCCACTTTTCCTCATTTATGTTCCTCACTTAGGAAAAGATCCAGTGTGTATTTTCTCATCTTCTGGTAGCTGCTTTTTGCCTGGGTTTTTTGTTTTTGTTTTTAGCTTTGCTTGCTTTGCTCTTTCCCCTTGTTTCTCTCCACCAAGATTTTGTAAACAAACATCCCCCAAAAAATCCCAACAAAGCAGGGAAACAACAAGGCTGGGTTTGGTACAAGCAGCAGCTTGAAACGAGGTGAGGGTGTAATGGAGATGTGAGAATGCTGGTGCCTGCCAAAATTCCCATGTGAGAGAGGAAAATTAAACCAAGGAACTGATGCCAGGCACCTCGGAGGTTCTTTGTGGGAACCAAGGGGGTGGACATTCCCTGGCTGGAATAATCTCCGTGTGTGTGAGTAATTCCCTCCATGAATTTTGAGTAAGGCCTTAGGAAGCTGGGCTGGGAATGCTCTGTCCAGTCAGAGATATTTCTCACCTTTAACCCTTTAGGTAAATTTTTTTTTAATTATTAATTGGGTTTGGTGCAAGTATCAGGTTGGGGGAGGCTCCTTGTCCTATAAAAGTTTGGAGGATGGAAATATTCCCTTCCTTAAACCGGGAGGAAAATGAAAACCCCAAATATCCCCAAGGTAATTATCTAAATGATAATTTAAAAATTAAACATCTCAGCTGGGGGGTTTTATTTGACCCATTCTCACTTTTAAAGTCATTTTGAGTCAGCTCCTGTGAGTCACTGATAAGCTGAGTTTTCCTTCAGACCAGGAGCTGATTCTGTCACACAGATGGAGAAACAATGCAGGGAATTATAGATGTGTCTGCTCTGGAAGGAAACTTTTGTTTTCTTACTCCTTTGCTTCTCTGAAATAGCCTTTTTCAGGCAAAATCAACTTCTCCAGCCTCACCACTGACTTCCCTATATTTGTTTCTTAGAGGGGTTTTCCACCCTGAGTTTTTCTACCCTTTGAATAGATTTTAACGTAGCATTGCTCTTTACCCTCTGCTCGTTTTCCTTCATGATCTCTTCTGCTGAAACTGATAAAAAACCCTTTGGAACAGATGAGCAGATGATGCCCATCACATCCTTTCTCCTTTTTATTATATTCCCCTTTTTTTTTTTTTTTTTTTTTTTTCCCTAACAGACAGCAAAGCACCATCCTTTCTCCTTTTTATTATATTCCCCTTTTTTTTTTTTTTTTTTTTTTTTTTCCCTAACAGACAGCAAAGCACCAACTCCTTTTCCAGCACTGCAGGCTTTGACCCTTGGAGATTTTTCTTGTCCAAGTGCTAGCCTTAATTAGAGTCTCACTCTCCTCTGCAAGTGCCGAGGTGAGGTCAGCTGGCCTCTCATTCCTCTCATCACTCTTGGCTCCTTTTATTAAGGCAGAGCTGCTGAAGCCACTTCCCAGTCTCCAAGAACTGCTGCCGTTTTAAGTCTTCAGTTTATCTCCCTTATCAGGATCTTTGCTTTTCACACTTAATTTAAGCAGATTGCAAGTCCAGGCCTCTTTGAGGCGAAGAAAATCCTCCTTTAACCTTTCCACACTTGCTCTCCTCAGCTCTGTCCCCTGCCGTGCTTGGGGCTGAGCTCTGGCTCGGGGTTTATCTGCCTGAAAAGGGATTTGTGTCGGGATAAAAAAGGGATTTGTGTAAGGGTATCTCCCTGATAAGAGGGAGATTTGCAGCTGTGGTAGGAAAACACATCCCAGCAGCAGGACAGAGAGGGATTACCCTAATAATTATCCTAATAATTACCCGAGTAATTACCCTAATCTTGTATCACTGCAGCATCATGGGGTTTATTTCTCTTTTTTCCCCTCACAGAAGCAGAAACTTTGGCAGAGGCAGGAGCAGGAAATGGTAGGGACAGAAAGGTTGGGTTGTGCTGGAGAGGTGCTTTTTCCCCTGTTACCCATTTTTCCCCTGTTCTTGCATTGGGAGCAACAGAGCACCCCCCCAAAAAAATCCCAGTGCAGTTCCTCTGCCAGCCTGGAGCTTCCCCAGGGGAGAGAGGAAAACCCTTCAAAGAATCCCAGAATAGTTTGGGTTGGAAGAAACCTAAAAAAAAAAAAAAAAAAAAAAAAAGTGAAACATCTCAAAGTAAATGAACTTCTACTTTATTGACTTTGAAGAGAAAGTCACTCCCTTATGTCCCTTTATGGGATCGTGGAATTCCAGAATGCTTCAGGTTGGAAGGCACCTTAAGGATCATCCAGTGCCACCCCTGCCATGGCAGGGACACCTTCCAGTGTCCCAGAGTGCTCCAAACACAAATTCCCTGGCCTTGGGGATCCACAACCTCTGAGGATCCTGCAGATCTCTGAGCCTGGCTGTCCAATGCCTCAGAATTGAAGTCGGACTCGTTATGGAATCCTGCAGGGTGGTTTTCCATCTCCTCCTGCTATGAAGCACAAAATGTTCGAACTTCTTTGTGCCCTGTGGTGGCCACACAGCTCCTGTGGGAATCTCACATGCTTGGGAAGCTTCTGTGTCCTCCAGCAGAGACTTTAATGTGCTGGAAGTGAAACCTTCCCAATTTGTCACCTTGTGGGAATGAATTCATTCCTTCTTTTCTCTGCCAGCACCTCGTGTCTCTTCACTGAGGGATCAAAGAGGAAGCCCAGGAGAAGTGATCTCAGAGAGAAATCCAAGACTTTTGACTAAAGCCACTCAATGCCCAATGATCAAGGCTTTAGGGGTTTGCACAAAGCCAAGGAAAAGAATTGGGAACTACAAACAGAGCCCTTATTTCCCTTAATTCACTAATTCCATTCCTCTTCATGAATTCCAGCTAGGCACTGACGAGTTAGAAGGATCTTTTGTGTCTTCCTGGGAGTCAAAATGGTTTAAACTTTGCCCACTCTGCTGTGACTGTCGCCAGCAGTGGTGGCACAGCCCTGAGTGCCCGGAATTCCTCAGTGTCCAGCCTGGCTTTTGTGTCCCAGGGAAAGCGGGCAGGGGAAAAAGGAAGCGCTGGTGGTGAAGAGAAAGCAGCAGGGAAGAGCAGCAAGAGGAATTTGCTGAGCAAGCACTGGGGGTTGAATTTCCAGGCCACAGAGAGCATTTCTGGGAATTAAGCAGGGAAATCAAGCATTTTCCTCAGGGATGACCGAATTCCTCTGGACAAACCAATTCTGGCATGTTCAGCCCGAAGCATTCCAAAGTTAGGAGTCAGAGTGAAAAAATCTCTCAGATTTTTTTCCCTAAAACCAGAATTAATCAATGCTAGATATACTTTTTTTTCTAATTATATTTTTCTGGTGGAGCACTTAGATTGCTTTTCCAGGTCCCCTTCTTTTGTGCTGATCCTGGAAATGTGCTGGGACTCAACGGCAAACATCAATCGCTGTGAAATTCCTGATCATCTCATGAGAGGTGGTGACATTGCAATCCCTTGGCAGGCATTTGAAGCCTTCTCTTACAGTCCAGAAAAAGCCAATTTTGCTGCTTTTCCAAGGCTGGAGTGTGATTGTCCAGAGTTAATCCCTGATACCATTCCAGTACCACAATGGAGGTTAAAGGAAGGTTGGAGAGGGACTTTTCACCGGGGCATGGAGTGACAGGAAAAGTGGGAATGGCCTTAAACTGCAGACAGGCTGAGTTAGATGGGATGTTGGGAAGGAGGTGCTGCCTGGGAGGATTGGAAGGCACTGGAATAAAATTCCCAGAGCAGCTGTGGCTGCCCCTGGATCCCTGGCAGTGCCCAAGGCCAGGCTGGACACTGGGGCTGGAGCAGCCTGGGACAGTGGGAGGTGT
>VZUI01017594.1:0-77500 GCA_013401135.1 Cettia cetti
GCCGGGGGGCTGCGCACAGCCGCGAGCACCCGGCGGCGGAGCGCGGCCCCGGGCGGGCACAGGTACTGCCGCGGGGCGGCCGGAGGCTCCGAGCGCGGGGCCGGACCTGTTGCGAGCTCACGGCGGCTTAAAACTCGTAGGCGATGGGGATAGAAAAGTTACACGCATTAAAAAAATGTAAGGCTTTGCAGGCTCGGCAGTGAATGGGGAAAGATTTAGGTTTTGTTTTCATAGCTTAGTTCGCAGTGTGCTACCGAAAAAGAACCCTGAAATGTGTGTGTAGCTCTGTTGCATTGTGTGTGCGTGCAGCGGTGTTCGGGTCTGCGCGAGTGAGCCGCGTAGGTGAAGGTGCGCCCCGCCGAGAGGGGTTGCCAAATGCACACTGAGGCGTGCCGTGGGAAGGGGCAGCACCTCTGCCTGGATGACGTCTTGGGGAGCACAGTGTCTTCGAAGAAATACAAAGTTAATACTTCTCCTTCAGGCAGCCAAGGACTCGAGCCTGTTTTTGTTGTCCTGCTTCTGCTTGCACGTAGTTAACTTTTCAATCTTCACGGGGACACCAGAGCGTTGAATAGGTGCAGCCATCCTCTGGAAAAGGTGACAGCGTGTTCTGTAATAGAGGGCAATTAAATTCTGCAGCTGTTCCTCAGCGCTGGTGTTCCCCAGGTTATTGGGTGTAAGGTAAACTAGTGTTGGGACAAGGAAAAAAAAGTTTTCATGACCACCTCTATGAACTCTTTTCATGGTGTGGTGGTGCATCTATACCGTCCCCCATGGTATAATTTCTGAAATGCTCATAATTCTTCAGAGAACCTTAAAACACTCATTTGTGATGGTTGGTATATATACCTATCCTGAGAAGACGTTAAATATCCTTGTTGCTAAATAGAATCTGAAACTGTGTTCGAAACACTTGTATTATTTTGTCTGTGGTTAGAGCTCCTGTCTCATTTCAGCACTACCTCTGTGTGTTTATACTGTCTGTGGGAAGTTTGACGTGGCAAGATTTTTTTTGTGTGTGTGTGTGTGAGTAAGCTGTGGAGGAAGTAATTTCCTCCGAATGCTCTTGCAGCTTAAGGTGTTGATTGTTGCAGCTGCCTCTAAGTGAAAATCTCTTCCTTTATATAGATACTCTCTCTCTCTCTCTCTCTCTCTCTATATATATATATATATATATATATATATATGTCTCTGTGTTGGTAATTTAATGCTAATTTAGTGTCTTTTGGAACAACTAAAACTCTCACTGCCACGTCTTTTCTGATGGAGGTGGAGGAGGAAAGAAGGTACAGCTGCCAGCTACCAAGCCTCTGATTAAACATTTTTCTTGCTTCTCCCTATGTTTGACTTGTTAACAAATAAACGGGAGAAAACTCCATGGGATTAACTCCCGGAAGCAGTTAACTACTGCAACTGAAAAATCTTGTGCTGCATTGAAGAGTGTGGGGAGGGCCAGGCCCTGTACACAGCTCAGAGTGATTTCTTCTCTGATGTGGATGATCAGTAAAAATGTTGAGGTTTTTTTTCTTCAGAAATATCTTTTTAATTTGGGAAGCCTAGGAATGGGCTTTCTGATAGGGATAACTTTTCTCTACTGACATGTGCCAGTGCAGCATAAATTTATTTGTGTCTTCTTGGAGCTGTAATTTTGAGGTGCCTTTGTGTGTGCTTCTGGAGCACAATTAGTGTTTTATTTTCATCTGATTTCTGTGTTTAAAGATGACTCCACTGCTTGAGCTTAAGAATGTGAAGTACAGGTGGTTGGGGAAGCTATTTCAAAGGAACACTTAACACCTGAAATTCTAATTTATGTTGTGTAGTTCTTTGGGAATGCCTGGCTTATGTGCTTGGGACTCGATAGGAGTAGTAAGTGTGTGCTCAGGGTTTGGGTCCTCAGCATTTCTTATAACAATTAATTTTGGGCCTCAAAAAAGGGAAATTTCTATTATTGTTAAATTCAATCTGCTATCAAAATAGCAGCTCTCACATGGCTGCAGAGTGTACAGCTTTAATAACTTTTCAGGTCCCTTGGTGGCAAGGGCATTATATCTGAAAATTTTTCTGGTGAAATGCAATCATATGGTTTGGCAATGCTGGATTCTTCAGATTTTCTGCTTCTAAAAATGATGGCAGTTATCAGGACACTCTTTCCTGAAAGTTTTATAAAATGTTACTCTATCCTGTTAAACAAAATCTGACTACAAGAAAGAAATTACATATCTTGTGAATGCTCTCATCGTTTGGCGCACTGTAGAGTTCTGGAGTAAAAAGGCTGCTCAGGCCTGGGCCAGTAATCCAGAAGACAACCAGAATTAGGAACTCTCTCTACCCTGTACTTTATTCTCTGTTTCACCAGCATGAAAAGCAAGGAATCTTCCATCACTTGCTTGGAGTGGGGTTGATGCAGAAGGTTTGTAAAAGGCTCGGTGGAAAACTGGAGTCGTATTCTACACCTCCTCTAAAGTAAGGTGTGCTAGCTAGCACAGGAGAAGCATTTGCTAGGGGGAGATTTCTGCTCTGGTCACTCTGCCTTTCCTGATTTTTCAGTTTGTTCTGTGTTCTTTGGGATTGGTGGTATTTGAGGAGGATTCACAGTGTATTTTCCACATGTAGTTGGAGTCAAGGCTCTCCCAGTAAAAAGAATAGTTCAGGACACTTCCTTTGAGAGCTTTTTCCATCTGCATATCCATTGCTTACAGTTCTCTAGGTGGGCTTGGGACAAGTGAATGCCATTTAAAGGCAGCATGTGGTGATGCTGAGGAAACAAACCTGTCAAGCAAAACCAGTATTCTCCCCTGACTTCACAGCCTTTTAAAATGCACAGAGAGTGATGAATAGTAGCAGGTGGCATTTTCCTTTTTGCAGATTCCTGAAGAGGACACAATACTTGGAATGAGAAAATTCCCATCATGAGTCAACAAGGTTATGTTGCAGCTCCTCCATATTCCCAGTCACAGCCAGGAATAGGTGGTTTTGGACCACCCAATTCTTCAATTCATTATGGACATTATGGGGACCCTAACTCCTCATGCTCAGCACCTCAACCAGGTATTGTTTTGGCTGAAAAGTTATTTTCAGAGTCTACTTTTCTATAATGGTATTTTGCATCTCTTTTTACCTTGTGTAAGTTTTACACTGATACTGCAGCAGGAAACAGAAAAAGAGTGCTACTCAGTTCTCTAAAACTTCTTATTGAAGACAGCAGGAGTTGTGTTACTCTAATCAAATACTGAATATAGTCAGAATTCTGATTTAAATGCTTCTGGCTATTGACCTACTAGAACATTTGGGGAAAACACTGGTTTCCATACCAGATAATTTTTTATGTTAGAGTAATATAAAGAGAAAATAGTTGAAGAAACACATTTTGAAAGGCTGTTCATTCACCATTGCTGTTTACATAAATCACAGTTTCTTCACGGTCACAATACTAGATCTGAATTAAGAACCGTTTTCAGCACAGGAAAGCAGGTTCTACATATGGAAGCTCTTTTTGTTTTTATTTTGAAAAGTTGTTTTAAGTTTACATTCTTACCTTGATCTCTGAAATCAAGGGGACCTCTTGTTTCTACCTTGAAATATAACTGGGTGACAGGGAATGATAACTTCCCCAAACTGGCAATTGCAGTGTCTGTTTGTTCATTGCTTTTTCTTACTGTCCCTCTTAGGTTCTTTGCTGGAAAGTTATGAACTGCTATTTGTGTCTTTTTTACTCTTAGTTTTTCATATCTGCTTTTATAAGTGACCAGAAATCTGTGCTTTCCAGCAGAATCACTTGAGATTGGAAGGTCCTCTGGTCTGACACCTCTGCTTGAGCAAGGTGACTCAAAGCTGTTATTCTTAATGCTAGAGCGGAGCTGCACACCTGCATTTCTTGCCCATCTTGTTCCTTCTTAGAGGGTTTTTCATAAAAGTGCTTCATCTTTTGCAGGTATGTCAAAATCAACAGTGCCTTTTGGATCTTCAGCTCCAGTTGGTCCTCCGCCACCTGGTGCACAGCAATTCAGCCAGAACAGTTTCCAGAATGGGTCTGGTGCACCGGGACAGCAGCCACACAGGTGACTGGAAAGGATCAATATCTGACATCTGAGCTGTTCGACCTCTGATACCTCTCTGTGAAGGAGACAGGAATGGGAAGGGGAGAAAACAGGGACAGGTGAAAGCTGTAGAAAGGAATCTTTGAAAAAAGGTTGTATGAGGGGATATGCAAGCTTTATTACACCTTATCTGTGTTGCAGGTAAAGTGAGTAAATATGCAGCTCTTCTATTTAATTCTGTCAAATATTAGTTATTTTCTACATCTCCCAGGAGTGGCAAAATTAGTTTGTGTACCCTTAGCTCCTTCAATTTTAGTGAACTTGACACCACTTAACAACATTCTTCTTGTAGCTGGTTGAAATCATAATCTGCTTCTGTGCTTCTTAGTTTTAGTGTAGTTATTTCATGTCAAAATGGGGAAGCCTGTTTGTTATCACTGTGGGAAGGAGGGCCCAAAAAGAATGGTGATCAGTTGTTCAAGATGATATATGCCTGCCTAGGGAGAGGTGGTGGTGAAAATGAAAAATATGAAGTGAATAGAGTCAGGTTGACATGACCTAGCAAAATACTGATTCTCTTCTGCAACTTCCAGCTGCACATCTCCTGTTCTTCGCCTGATCTTGGTTTTTTTCCAAAATTGCTCAGAGCTGCTGTTCTAGGCCAGGAAGTATGCAGATGAAAATTTCAAGCAGAGTGAAGTCTTATTTCTTTTGAAACAGCTGGGCCCATCCTCAGTTTTACAAGGGGTCACAGGAAAATCCGTGTTTGATTGTCCCTGGGATATAGCCTGAGATCTTATTTTACCAGAGTGAAATAGTCTGGTAGAAAATACCTTTGTAAGCCATGTGTGTGTTACTGCTTTCTTTTCTTCAGTTATTTTTCTTGCATTCACGTTTTCCATATCTGATAATTGTTTTTCTCTACCCGCATCTTCTTTTTTCCTCTACTACAGAGAACTCCTCAACAATTTCTCACTTCCTTCTCTTCACAGAGTTTTCTCCTAATCTTCTTCACCCATCCCTGGTAGGGAATCTTCCTTTATAAGCTTGGAAGGGGGCTGGAGTGCAGTGATATGTTCAGAAGCTTGTGTTTCTTAATCTTCAGGCATACAGCTATTACTGCTCTCACTTTGCTGTGGCGTACTCGCTCTGCTTAGTTTCTAACAAGAGTGCAAACAAATATGGACTGCCTGTTTTCACTAAACAAGTGTGCAATCTCCCTGTCTTTTGTGTATTTTAAGACAAGTGTTCATTTTCTGAGCAGAATGTGGGCATACTCCATTAGAGTTTTGTCCTAATTCATTGTTTCAGCACCACCTTGAGGAGGTATGAGATCTTCCAGAGTTATGATTATTTGATATAATTTTTTTGCATAACTGCACTGATTCTTTCCTTTAGGTTCCAAGGCCCTCCACCTCCAAGTAACACAGGACTTTCCTATCCTCCCTACAGTCATCAGTCCCAAGCAGCCTTCCCAAATACTGCACCTGCTTCCTCTACAGCACAGCTTGCTGACCAGCTCAACAGCATGCAGATAAATAGCTATGGTAATTGGCTTTATCTGACTGACTTTTTTCTCAGTTAAAGCATTAGGACTATGATAATCAGAAACTTACTGAACTTCTGTATAAACAGAAAATGAAACCTTTGACCACTGTCATTGGTTTAAGTTATTAGAATTTTTTAAATCTTGTCTTAAATCAGTAGTATTGGGCTAATTCTAAACTGATGTTTGACAAACCTTCCATAAAATCTGGGCATTCCATCAGTCATTTCTCAAATTATTTGGTGAACGTGTCAGTAACAGCCAAAGCATGAGCAATGATATTCAGACAGGGTTTAATTTTTCTCAGCTTTTTGCAGTTTCTTCTGTTACAAAACTATTTTCTTTTTTTGTCTAAGCATATTTGGGGTTTAATTTATCTGCATTTATTTTGATGTTACACCATCTCAAACCTAGGCCATGAAGATGTGAACATGTGATGCTTCCATGTAAATTACTTCTAACCACAAAAGCTGAAATGTATTTAAATTATGCAGAATATATTATATAAAAAATTTAAAAACAATTATGCAAAATGCAATATTGTCATTATGTGCTAGGAGGATTGTATTTTGCATGTAAAGTCATTTTTTCAGTTAACATATGTGATAGAAGATGTATTTCAGTGTTTGTATGTGAATGCATTACTTGTTTTGCTTCAAACCTAATACTGTTATTATTGTAGCTCTCTTTAAAGTTACTTTGGGGGAAAATCTGACAAAAAATGTAGGTTTTGTAAAGTAATAAGTGTTTACAGGTTGTAAGTCTTAAAAAAGCTCTATTTCCAGGGTCCTCTTATTTCTAATTGGAATCTGGATCTCATAAACAACAAACAATTCCTTGCCAGTGTGTACAAAATAATTCCCACATGTTTTATCTTTTAGTATCAGGTGGATTTATTTTCCATCAAACCTGTTATGGTGAAATACAAATAGCAGACTAACAAAAACATGCCACATAAGAGAAACGGATTATTGAGCAAAAAGAATGTTGTTTTACATTCTGAAATGGAGTAGTATTTTGAAAGTGGAGTGATCTATGCGTGTTCTGCAAAGAACTGTCAAACTCTGGCTTCTCTCATTCTTTGCCCATCTACCCCATCTGCAGGGGTTTATTGCAAATAGAGCCAAAAAGAAATAAAATGACTGAATCAGCTGAGTAAGTCTCAGCTTAAACCATGACTTTTCATGTGATCAGACACATAGAGTCCCGTAGGGTAGCGCTGTCAGTATGGGCTGGCGCTGTGTTACAGAAATGTATTGAGCAGCAGCAGAGCACCTTTGACACGGACTTGATGGGTTATCATTTCTCACTCACCTGACAGTTTCTCGCTTAGGTCCTGGCACTGCTCCGAGCTCTTGCGTGTCTCCCGGGCATCCGGCAGCTTTCCAGGGCCCGCAACTGCTGCCCCCAACCCAGCAGCAGATGGGATTGCCACCTGCACCACAGCTGTCTCCTCCACCAGCAAATAGTGTTAATGGCCTTTGTGCTCAGCCAGCATTGCCTCCTACAGCCAGGCAGGGGGGAATCCCTGGACCTGTCCCTCCAAATCCTAACTTGCAACACCTTCCGGGACAGCCTCCAGGGCCTGGATATCATCCTCAGCAAGGTAGGGAAGGATGTTTGTTACGTGATTGAGAGCAAAGAGTGCAGACACGATCACTGGTGGAACTGTGTCCATTCATGACTGAACCTTCAGCTGACTGGGAAGGATGAAATAGGAGTTTGCTTTCTGTAGAAGGGAAGATGTGCATTGTCTGTCAGTACACTTGAGACAGGCTCTGCTTTTGCTCACAAGTTTAGCATTCTGCGGAGACTGTAACAAGAAAACGGGGATTAATTTGGAGCAGAAACAGAATTAATGGTTAGTAATTGGTGAAGGCACAACATACTATGGGAAGAGGTTTTCCTTACACTCTGTAAAGGTATAGGCTGCTTTCTGTCTTGTAGTACTGTCATAAGCAGCTTTCAAAAAATGCTTTGCTATAGCAATAATGGATTGTAACTGAATACAAAAAGCCAGCTAATGATACCAGTTTGCATTGACTGATGTTAGTGGAGAGATTCTCACTGAGGTCTCTCATGAGGCCTGGCATGAGTAGCTTTGGTAATCTCTAAGAACTGTCCTACCTGATGTAAACCTGAAAACTTGGAGCCAAAGTTGTCACATCTGGTGTTGTTCTTACTTTATAAAATCACAAACTGAAGCCAAACTGAGCCACAGAAATTAATTTATTTTAGTTGCTGCAAACAGAGCAAGGAGAAGTTGCATTTAGCTGAGTAAGAATTAATTGTGTGGCAGAAGTTGATGCTAAGCATTGATAATGGAACTTACATACTTTAAATGAATGGTAATCTGTAACTTTTTAGCAAACTATGGTCCTCAGATGGCAGCATCTCAACTGTCATATCCTGGTGCTTTCCCTGGCGGTCCAGCACAGCTCTCAGGCCCATCGCAGAAGAAGCTTGATCCTGACTCTATTCCAAGCCCAGTAAGTACTGTGGCTCTAATTTTTTTATAAATGTAACTTTCTGCTGCATTTAAGATAAAGAAATGACAATGCTATCGTTGTGTTCATTTAGGTGAGGTTTTTCATAACATACATTTGCACTTACATGGCTTGGTTTTCAACTTATATTCTAGTTCTTGCAGTTTCTAATTAATGCAGTTTTGTACTCTGTGCTCTAAGTTTTGGATCAATTAGAGAATGACATTAATTTGAGTACTGAAGATGCATTATAACTTTATCTAACATGGAACACTCATACGTGAGTATGTCCCAAATACTTTATGGGAAATACTTTACTAGAAATTCTCAAGAGGATTCTTAATGAGACAGTGACCAGTAGTGAGGAACTATGGTGTTCACTCCAGGCTTATCACCTTTCCTTTTCACTCTGATAAGTTTGAAGGCTTGAAACTCAGTAACAGATACCAGAAGTAGGATTTGTACACAATACAGGTACATGAGCTCTGGAAGTGCAGTCCTGGCAACGCTGAGAAGTCACATGCTCAGAAGCCACTTTGCCTTTTCATTTTAAGAGTTTCTCAGGCAATTAGAATTGTTTGCCATCTTCCTTTTGCTGCAGCCTTGTAAAGATTTCAGTAGCCTGGAATATACCTGATGCTTAAGCTTCATGCAGGCAGCAGAGGCTCAGCTGTTGAACGTGCACTGGTGGGACAGTGTCTTTTCTTTAGGATGGTGCTAGAGAAAACGAGGTTATGGTTGCATCCATCTTTCTGAAATGGCATAGTCTAATTGATATGCACAGAAATGGCTGGTCAGGTACAGGCAGCATTTAACTTCTTTACTGGAAACAGCTGATGGAAATAAAAACCAATAGTGTGCTAAACCCATGGAGAAAATGTTCTGGTGCCCGCCTTAGAGTGGTTCTGGCAGTTATCTGGACAGGTCAAAAGGTCCTCAGAGCGTCAGAATTGTTGAGGCAGCTTCAACCTAGAATTTTCTACTTTAAAAAAAATGCTTTCACCTCCACACAGCAGGTTTGTCTGAGTGAAGGAATTTTACACTTCTTGCTGAGGCAGGTTTGCTGTACAGGAAAAAACATTTTTGCAAAAGCGTCACACTGTCTAGTATGAAACTGTCTTGCTTCTTTAAATTGGAGTATTCTTTTGTCCTTCTAGCAAAGATTTCTTTACCCAGTGATGAATTTGATGCAACCCCCCCAGTAACTTTGGAAAAACACTTGTTGATAATCCCTTAGGGGTTAATGTAACAACTTCAATTGCCTCATTAAAGGCAATTTTTAACTCAAAAGCATTGTGTAAAAAACCACCCGAATCAAGTGTCTGTATAAATAACAAATGCCCTTAAGTCAATCATTCCTAGTGTTTCAGTGCAGTGCTTTTTACATTTGAGGGATAAAATGATCTTGTCTAATTTTTTCAAAAAGGGCAGGAGGAGAAGGAGGTCTGGCATGAAAACATGGGCTGATGTCTTGTTTCAATTATGCATGCAGCATAAACAGCCTTGACTACAACAGCCATGTTAAAATAGGTTAAAAGGTTTGTTTAAGCCCTGTAGAGAGGATGAGAACGAATGTTTAAGAGAAGCATGGTCTGGGTCAATATCTGTGAAGGACAAAAAGCTAATTCAGAATGAGGAATAAACATGACCACATGTATTTCTGTTGTTATATTTACGTTATATAATTACAGTAGTGTTGCCAGATAAATTTACTTCTTAACTGTAGCCGTTGTTGATTTATCTTTCTTTTACATATGTTAGAGGTTGATATGTACCCTGACAACATCTGTGAAAACCTGCATCTGGACTTCATCAACAGTTATTTCCAAGAGCAATGATATATTTAGGTCAGTTAGCTGCAGAATACCACGGCACATTGATGCTTTGCAGAGCTAAGTCACAGAGTGGTTTGCTTTCTTCAGCCAGTGGACCTTTTTAGAGCAAAACTTTTTTTTTCCTTCTAATGCAAGTGTTAGCTGTCAGTTTACAAGCCAAGGAGACAGGGAAAAGTAATCGAGCAGAAGATCTAACAAGCTCTCTGAGGAATGTCTTGTATATTTAAATTGCAGTACAAAAAGCTTTATTGATGAAGAAAACGTTAGAGACCCCAGACTATTTTCAGTGTTTTAGGAAGTACCTCTTGGACATGGATCAGTAGACTCCATGCAACTAATTTAGTTTTTCTTCTCTGTTTGCTTTCCAACAGAGGCTTCTGAAGTTCCCTAGCTATTATTAGAAGTTCATGTGCAGTGTAAAGACACAATTCCATGAGGTACCAGCAGCAGTGGCCAAGCTAGTTTCAGAAATTCCCTGTCTTGTGCCTCTTGTCTCTTACAGCTGTTTGGCTGCACCTAAACCAGGTTGCTGAGGGAAGAAGAGGAACGGTGCTATCAGTGATGTGATTTCTGGTGTGGAACAAAATACAGCTTTATGTAACTTTGGTTATATCCTGAAAAGTGTCAGACTTAAACCTGAGTGAGGGACCATGCAGAAGTAGCACAGAGCATTGTATGGGAAAGGAATATGGCCAGCAAAGTCAGCTGCATGAACATTTAAATACATTATATTGTAAATTGTTATAAACTAGGCTTCAACCAGAGTCTTTTTTAGAGTAGATATTAGCCTGTTCATGAGTGCAGATGATTGCATGACTTGCCTTCCTCATACTGTTCTTGCTTCTTTTTCATCAGATTCAAGTAATTGAGAATGATAAGGCTGCCAGGGGAGGGCAAGTCTATGCCACAAACACAAGAGGACAGGTTCCTCCCCTCGTCACCACCAACTGCGTGATCCAGGACCAAGGTAACTGTCCCTGTTACTGCTTTGGGAGTCTGCTAGGGGAAATATAATATAATTAAATAAAGACTAAACTCTCAAATTTCTCATCTGAAAATGATATTTGCTCTAAATTGGACATGAAATTGCAAACTTCCTTTGAACAGAAAAAAAGCAGGGAGGAAGGAGGAGGGAAGTGGGAGTTAAATTTTTACACCTTGGCTTAACGCCTCCTCTACCCTTCCTGGCCTTTCAGAGAATATGAATAGTTGAGACAACTTTCCTTTTTAACTTAAAATTTTTGAAGGTGTTGCATTTCAAGTTGAAAATCTTCTTGGATTATTCTGGAAATTTAAAAGGTGGACACTAGAAGAAGCGATAAGACTAGGCTAGCACCATTACCTTTTAAGATACGAACTTCTATTCAAGTGATAGGGGCAGTGTGCAAACTCTCTAGTGGATGTGCACTGGCCAAAGGAAAAATTTATCTGCCTTTGCTCCTGCCTGGAGCCTGGAAGTACAATCTTCCACATGCTGCTCTTGGCAGCAGGCTCAATATTTTAATACAGGTTAAACTGATGGTGCTATCCAGCCCAGCAGTAATTTATCAATGCTGAGATAAACTGTATAAAATGTACTAACACACCAAGATTTTCTGGCATTATCTGAGAACGGGATAGTGCTGTTCTGATGATCCAAGAAATTCTTTTCAACAAACTGAGCAGAGCTGCAGTTTGTTGGTTATCAAGGGAGCATCAGGAAGCTGATTGCTGAATTCCTTTCAGTGCTCTTGTCTTCAGCATTCAGCAGTTTCTCTTTGAGGGACCTGAGCTGAGTGTCCTCTTGGAAGTGTGGTGGTGACTTCTGCACCCTGTATTTTGCAGTATAGGTGAGCATGATGGTGTTAAGACAGACACAGTGTTTTCTGAATCAGAGCTAGCTCATTGGAGCAGTCTTAACAGTAGGGATCAGTCTGCCTCATTCCATTATGTACTGTGTTGACATGTCCACTGGGATATCATCGATATTTTCTTCCAAGATCCTAGATATGGGATGTTTCAAAGTAATTTCTGAGAGTCTTCTTGCAAGGAATTGTTGGTTTATTCTTTTTATGTTTAAATCTCTGCTTTAAACTCAGGAAGAAAAGATTCGAGCAGAGGGAGGGGCAATGGGCTGGGTTATAAAGAGGAAAGATGGGCAGAAGCCTGCATGGGAGGAAAAGCAAGCATGTATTTAATGCAGCACATGCACTTGTTGCTTTGTGTTGTGATTTTTCTGCTCTCTGCTGGGCTGGGCAGGTTCCATCTGCCAGCCTTTCATTCTGCTCCGTTGTGTTCTGCAGGCCACGCCAGCCCCCGTTACATGCGCTGTACCAGCTACTGCTTCCCAGTGACTGTGGACATGGCCAAGCAGGCCCGCATCCCGCTGGCAGCTGTCATCCAGCCCTTTGCTGCTGTTCCAGCAAACGAGGTAGGGCCTACCAGTGGCAGTCCTCTGGCCTTCTGTCTCCAAATGACGGCAGACCTGTTCTTCTGTGACTGGATTGGCGGGGAGGGTGTTTTATCTCATGCATTGCTATGACCGTAAAGGTAAATGTAAAGAGGTGGCAGAAGACTGAGTGCTTGGGTCGGTCATGGTGTAACTTCAAAGGACAGAAGATTTCATTTGGAAAAGATAAAGGGGCGATGACTCCCCTGGATTCCTGGTGTTTCCCCAACTGCCTCTAGTTTATGCCAGCTTTGTTAGTTGCTTACTCTGCTGGAACTCCGTAGTTCTAGACAAAGGTATTAAAAGAGGATGGCCACAAACCGTATGGCTAATTTAAAATGTGGAGAGTTAGATTTGAACAAAAACATTTTTCCATTGAGGTCTTTACAAAATAATTTAATTTCACGACAGAGCAAGAAGATAGTCTTTTCTACTTGGATGAGTTGTGTCATAGAAAGAAGACAAACATAACCAGTCATTTTTAGCACTTGTTTGATGGCACTAATCTTTGCTTACTTAACCATCTCTAATGACCCTCCATATTCAAAACATATCCCTAGTTCTTCTGCAAATTTTTTTCTGCAGTATTCTCTCGTCTTAAAACAATTACCCAGGTTTCCTGGCACCCCCAGAGGATTCTATCAGTGGCAGGGATAAATCCATTTTTCAAGTGCAGCATTTAGCTGCATCATCTGTGGGATTATCTCTCTTGGTCTTCATCTGCTGTGTCCTCCTTTCTTCTAAATTCTTCAGCTTCTAAATTCTGCGAGGTCTGCAGAGTGCATTTCCTTTTCGTGTCTTACATTGATTTACTCCAGAGTGCTGTGTCATGGGAAAAAAGCAGGGATTTCATCAAAGTTGTAGTATGTGATTGTGTCTTCAAAAACTCCTCATAAACTGCCTGCTCAGGAAAGCCTAATTAAAATTGCTGAGACATTCAGTGTTTGGTTTTGCAGTCTGATTTTTTTAGCTTTGTTTTATTGCTTATAAATTCTTAGTAGTTATTTTTAAATATATGTTGGAAAAAAGCAGATGTTGCTTTTTATTGGGATGGATAAATTCCAATCCAGCAGACCTCTGTAGTTTGAATTGAGAGTATTATTTTAGTGGGGTAGATTGTAGTTATCTTCTCTATGGTCCACAGGGAAACAGGATGTATTACTGATGGCTCTGCTGATAGGAAGCCTCACCATTTGTCTACTAGACAGCAACTTCGGGTTTCATTCCAGTTCTTGAGGGAAATGTGCACACTTGGCTTGTTGCCCCCCCTGCATTTTCTCCTAGATGAAACTCCTGCTGCTGCTTCCCCACCCCTTCACTTTATCAGCCAACCTTTGCTCTTTAGCACCCTTGATCCCAGTTTCTGTGCCCAGGTGGCACTTAGAAAATCCACTTTAATGTTGGCTCTTCATTTGTGCATCTTTCACTCAAGAGTCTACCTCTAGTCCTTTATGTTTCCCGCACATGGCTTCCTTGTCTCCTGCATTGTGTTTGGACAGGGTGATCAATGAGTTGCTAAAATCTAAATCTCTTCTGCATACATAAATTTGCAGTATGTCCAAACATTTGGGCTTGGCCAAGTTCAGGGGAGTTTTCCTGGGGTTGGCAGGATGTGCTCTGTGACCCACCCCATTGTGAAGTGTTAGTGCTCTCGAGCTGTTGGAAAGGTCAGTGGGGCTCATTAATCTGTAAAGAGCAGTGTGTTTTTCCCTAGCCTCTTTTTTGGAAGAGCCTGAAAAATGTCTCTCAAAATTGGCAAAATCCCAGTGTGGAAAATTTTAGTCAGAACAATTATAGCTTGGTAAAACTGTAAGAACTGAGGCGATAGTGTCAGAGTGGGAAGAGTTGGGCAGTCTTAGTTGAGGCACTTTTTCCATGGCTTGCCTGTGCCCTTTGTCTTCACTGCTGCTGCCAAAATAAGATCTTACTCTTAAGATATCCTAATAAAAATGGTCCTCCATATGGGATTTATAACTACTTTTATTTTGAAAAGCCACTTAATTTGAAAGAACTGGGCTTTTTATAGAGGTAAAATACATTCAGGGGCTTATTTGTGTTTCTGAGCTTCCTAGTATGGTGTGTTCTGCCTGAAACTGGTGGCTGCAAGGTACAGAAAGTTCTTTGTTTCAGAATATCCACCCTATTTTAGAGATAGAGCCCTTTAACAGTGTCTGGAGGTGATGCTCATGCCATGCTGTGGAGTTACAAGGTGAAAATCTGTCTTAATTTCTTTATTTCTTGGTAAACAGCATGTTGTACACAATAACTGCATCAAAAATTTAGTTAAGAGAAGAAGGAAATAGCTAAGTCTTCTGGCAGTGGCAGAATTAGGTATATATATGAAAGGGAGAGCCCAGTTGTACATACCTTACTCTCTTTCTTAATTGAGAAAGTAATTGAATATAGTAATTGAATATAGTCACTCTTTAAGTGGATGACTTGTAACGGATTATTTTTAGAATATAAGCCGTCAATTGCATTCATGGGGACAGGAACTCAACTGGAAATTGAGTTCTGGGATTTGCTTCCTTTAACTAAAGGTTCAAGAGGAGATGGAGATAAAAGATCCTGGGAGCTTTCAACTAAAGGGTTTAGATCTGGTGACTTGACAGTATTCTTTCAGTTGGAAAGTTTTTCAATGGGGAGAAGATAATTTGGGATTTCAGAAAGTCTGAAAGGCAAGTTTAAGTTCATTAGTCACCGTGGGGGGTTTTTTTGGCCAAGTGGAATGTCTACACAGAGGGTGTGGTGTCCTGCCTCCAAAAGTGAAGCTTTTTTAAAATTTATTTTAGCTAAGATCTGAGAAAAAATTGTCAGGAACAAAAAATTGTCAAAAAATTGGATGGGGATGTATTTTGAAGAGGTATGCACCATATATCTCCATTTCTAGTAAAGAATAGGATACAAATTATCTCTGTAGGAGAAAATAAGAACAGAAAGTGAAATCATAATGTTAGTAGATAAGGATGGTAAATGAGAAGATCTCATGCATGTCTTTGATTAAGTGTAATGTGTTTCCAGTAAACACCCAAGCAAACAGGGTTTGCCTCTGCAGTGAGAAATAAAAGAAATGAAAAATGTAACCTGGTAAAGCTGCAAAGTGTTGAAGCTGTAATTAAAATTGAGATGGTAACTGGTCACACTGAGGAAAAGGTCACAAATGAGGCTTTACTTCAGAAATATTAAATTACACATGAGTGAATTTCAGGCATAGGTGGAGACCACTGGGTAAAAATGGGGTTAGGGTTGTGTTTGATACCCCGAGAACAGGTGAGGCAACAGCATTTGGCACTGAGACTCAGAAGGGCAAATGAAAGGGATTAATTCAGAAAAGCCCTCAAGCTGCAGGGTAGTGGGGGAGAATCTGTGAAGGGTACACAGTCTTTTAGAGGTTGCTACAAAAAACCTGCAGCCCCAATCTAAAAAATCATAAACTCGTGAACATTGCCTGTGCACTATAAAGGCTGTTAAAACATTCATGCCTTCCCTCCTCTGCCAGCGTCTTAAAAGCACTACAAATTTCACAGTCTTATCTTCCCAAGTACATATTTATTGTTTCTCAAAAATAACAGTTCATTTTCACTGTCCTGTTTTGGATGATCTATGGAAAGTATTTGTTTGATGTAGATTGAGAGTACAGTATCATTGTTTGACAGAACTTATTTTTAGTCCACCAGTGCTTTAGCAACAGTCTATAAAAATAAACCAGCTCTTGCAGTTATCATCCTAGACCAAGCCCTACGTGAATTTATTTTGGAGATGGATGAATGTTTCTAGAGCCCGAATAAACCATGTGTTCTTGATTTAGCATTAATACTACTTGCTCTCCAAAGTTAGTTAAAAGGGTATTTCATGGTGTAAAATCCAATGTAAACACTTCAAAATAATTATCTCTAGCCTTAGATATTTAAATGTCTAAATTGCTGCCTTCTTTGCCCCTTAGTAGTTTTGTGTCATTGTTCTCTGTAATGTTCTTTCCTATTTGTTTAAATTTATTGACTCTTAGAAGTGTTTATGGGTGGGAATCTAATATTTGGCTTCCATTTTCTCGGCAGTTAATTAACTAGTTAAGAAATGGGAATTGCTTCTCAGAAATGCTGGTGTTAATGAGTTATAAGCCATTTTACCTTTTCAGAATAGTGAAATTTGATGAGGCCCAGTGCAGCTGAGCCTTTTGGAAAGCGGTGATTTTTACAGGGATGATAGTATGGATTCCTAGAGGGAGTTGCAAGGTTGGCAGCAGCTAAAAATGGAGTGAGGTGGATAACTAAAAATATGGTCCAACGTTAGCAGTGTAGTTTTGGTTTTAGGGAAGTCCTCGTGCTTCTCCAATCTGCTTTGGGCTCTGTGGCAGCTGGGTTCTGCTGTCCCTGGTCTACAGCTGATGAGCAGGGCAGCAGGCTGTGGCTGTAGTTTGAAGCACGTTTGGATGGACACATGCGTTCAGTAGTGCTTGTGCAGAACTTTGGTTTGAGGAGAGCGAGGAATGCTTAGTCTGTAAGATGAAATTATTCCAATTAGGAATGTGTTAATAAACTGGCTCTGAAGAGCAGAGGTGCTTGCTGATAACACCTACCTACTGTAAAAAGCCATCGTTTGGGTTTTACCCTTTGATTTCTATCTTTTATTTGGTTACTTCTACACAGGAGGCTTTCAATGCATAGAGCAGGAGGTCTTGGCTAATATAAGAGCTTTTAAGAAGGGATTCTGTTGAATGGTTCTTCTTTCAAAAAGGTTACATTATATCAACTAGGTCATGCTTATCTGCATGGTGGCTGACTTGAAAGAAATCAGGACTCATCTCTCTGTCATGACATCCCTCCACAAGAACAGAGTTAGACAGTAAAATTGTTCATAATGCTAGTAAGATAAAAGTTTTAAGGAAATTGTTTGAAGAAAAGGTTCTGGAAGAGCTGCTGTTGACACTTCTGTCCTGCTGTCTGTATGGATTGTGTGTTCTGCTGTCTGGATTGTCCAAGATCCAGCAGGGAATGATTTTGTCAATGTCTAAATGTTCTAAAACATGGTGGGAGTAGAAGTCCTGCATATGTGATGTACCTTAATATATGTTGCTGTAGATCATGCTGGTATGAGCCTAAACACACATTTTCCAGGTATTAAAATAAAACCATTTCCAATGCATCCTTGTTGGTGCTCTCATTTGGGGGAGAACTGAGACTTGGGGCTCACAGTTGTAGATCTGCATGGAGCAGGGCAATCTTTGTTGCTCTGTCAGAGCTGTTATATTTTAATTTTTGCAGCTAACTAGTGGCAGGTTAAAGTCTGGGGGTTTTGCTGAGCTCCTCTGAGGTGCCAGACTCTGCCATTCATGGGGTGGATTGCCCAGAACCCTCAAGCATCTGCAGGTGCTTCACCCAGGAGGCGTTACAGCGCTCTGGAGTCAGTGCCTGTGCGCTTGGTTTCACAAGGCTTGATTTAGAGGTGCATACATCCTGTATTGGGTGAGGCATTCTTTATGTAGTATGCCCTGTGCTAGTCTGAACTTGGTAGTAAATCATTTGGAATTGGATTGCTTCCCAAGACTTCTTCATCAAGGAGAAAGTTTTTTGTTAGCCTGTAATTACACTCTATAACTAGAATGAGCATTCAGAGGCAGGTTTAGCATTGGCTTTTGTAGCAGAGCTTCTTCCAATTGAAGCAAATTTTTTAATTTACTTTCTTCTGTCTTTTGGTTTTTAGTGTACATTGAAAAGTAGTCCTTTAAAATACTTCTGTGGTATGTTGGTCCCTGCACCACTGCTGTTATGATAAGGATATAATTCTGATAGAGATGAGGACAGTGACTTGAAAATATGACATTTATGTAATTTATATTGTAATCAGAGTTCCTGGCTGACATTTATGTAATTTATATTGTAAACAGAGTTCCTGTTTGATTTTATACAAATTTAAAATTAAGATGGAGAAAAAGCCTTTGTAGGGATGTTGTAATTAGCTTCTGGTAAGTCAGAGATTGTGCTTCAGAATTGTAATGGCAGAAGAAAAATGTAACTAAGCAACAATACATGTAAAAGGGAAATAAAAAGTAATAGTTATATCCATTTAATTAACTGGCCAACAATACTGATAATTTGTTTTGCCAACAAAAATGACTCTCAAGTTAAAAATCACTTGGGCTATTGATCTACTCCTTGAAAACTTAACACACTGGTATTGAGTAAGTTCCAGAGGAAAGGTTTGTATTTTGCTTTGTAAACTGAAGTTCTTCTTGCATATATTATTTATCTATGCACATGATGCAGTGCTGTATTTTGGATGCCACCATGTAAGGTGTGTTACACGGAAGCTGTGTGCTTGCTTGCTAGAGGCGCAAATCATCTCCTCACTAGAGAAGGTCTGTGTCCTTCACAGGATTGCTTTCCTCGTGTCATGGTTTAACCCCAGGCACTTCACTCCCCCACCAGTGGGATCAAATAGAGAATGGGAAAGGTGAAAGCTGGGAAACTCATGCCTTGAGACAAAGATTAATAGGGAAAGCAAAAGCCACACATGCCAGCAAATCAAATCAAGGAGTTAGTTCCCACTTCCTGTGGGCAGCCAGGTGTTCAGCCATTCCCAGGAGAGCAGGGCCCCATCCCAGTAATGGTGCCTTGGGAAGACAAACACCATCATTCCAAGTGTTCCCACGGCTCCTTGTTCACCCCATTTTATTTACTGACCGTGAGGCTGTAGGTCTGGAATATCCCTGTGGTCAGTTGGAGTCAGCTCTCCTGATTGTGTCTCCTCACAGTGTGGCAATGTGGCAGGAAAGGCTTTGGCCTTGATGAGCCCTGCTGAGCAAGAACAGAAACATCTCTGTGTTATCATCCTTGTGTTCAGCACATATCCAAAACACAGCCCCATTCCAGGCACTGTGAGGAAAACTAACTGTACCCCAACCCAAAGCAGCACACTACCATAACTCAGTTCCACACAGTTGAGACACTCAGCTGTGCTAATAAAAGAGAGGAGGGTGGTTGCATACAAATATTATTAATGTTTAAAGCTTTGGGAGTCTGCTTGAAGCATCCAGCCATTGTAGTAGCAAAAGTATTCATGAAAGCGAGATTCAAGAGTGGGAGCATTCTGACCTGATGTGGTATTTGTGAAGTAACAGTTAGTTTTACTATTGACCTTCAAAACTGCCATCCTAGAAAGGACTTGGCTTTTTATAAAGGGCATTAAACTAATCCCAAATGTCCTTGCTACAGAGGTGAAGTTGTTCAGTGCTGCTTTTTGTTCACATAGCAAAAATTCTCCTTGTACTTTCTAAGTTCTCCTGTGGCAATTGGCTAGCTCTTGTTGGCTTGGGAATGCAGCATGATGCTTTAACTATGCCCAGTTCTTACTGATTTCAGTGGAAATAAATTAATTTGCCTTAAAGGTATATTCACTAATAAATATTGTCCAAGAAAGGCTGCACATAAGCAGAACTATTCTTTCCATCTCTAATTAAAATACTCCTAAACATTTCTATGCGCTTTTTTTAATAATAAAAGTTTTTTTCTTTAATATATTTGGCTGTGCAAAAGTAGGAACCAGATAGTTCTTGTTGTGAAAGTTCTCAGGAATGCAAACATGAGTTGTCAGTTTAAAAAGTCAAAGTAATTCCTTCTAGCAAAAGAGAAACAGGTTTTGAGAAGAAAGGAAACCTTCCACTCAGTAGCTTTTCATGCATGATCTCAGGTCAGCAACTGCTTTTCTCTCATATGCTGATAAAATACATTATGTATATGGACACACATCTGTCTATCCACCTATATGTGTGTGTGCGTGTGTATAAAAAGGAACAATTCCAGACATCTAATTGGTCCCTAGAGTCGCTGATAGCCCAGCAGGCCAAAACGGATCTGAAATCCAACATGTGGTTTTGTTGTTGCTGTGAAGGTGGGAATAACATCACTAATGTTCTAATGTTCTGGTACAGGATTTCATCTAGGAGAGTGTTGCTTCAGAGGTCACTATAGCACACTTAGATTCAACTGAAATAGTTGGTCTCTAAACTTAGGGCTGCATGTTCCATGAGCACTTTTTGGAGTGCTGCTTTATTGCCTGTCTTAGGGATATACAAATGGTCACAGCTTTGTTTGCATTAAATGGTCTTGGACTTATTTAAAACAGAATTGATGTGCCAAGTAACCCATTATCTTGGTATTTTAAAAAGGCTGTGCCTGTGTTTTAAACTGTGGTGTTTGGTTTATGATTTATTTAGCTATCTTAAAAAAATTACAGGAGAACAAACTTACCTTGATAAATCATACAGCCCCATACAGTAAGAGACTGGGCCTGTCCAGAAATCAGTATTTTGTGCCCAAGTCCGGTCTGACGTTTTGAAGATCCTCTAGAACTCTCCTGCAGTGATTTGCAGAAAAACAGAAATCACTGCTGAATGGTGTGTCTTTAAGAGTTGCTTGGTTTTGTAAAACGAGTCAGGCAAAGATCATATCACTGAAAATCCAACTTTATTTTAATGTGAAAATCTTATGACCAGTAAAGCTAATCCCTTGTAATTATTACTTACCATTTAAGCTTTTTGAACCTAGCCTGTCTTATTTTTTAATGGTGTAACAATCTTGCCTAAGAGTCTCAGACAAGGACTGCGGTGCTGTGTCATCTTGCTTTCCAGCCTTCTAGTTCTTGGAGTCAGAACTTTCATGTAAACAAAGCAATGTTTTCAGAATTCCTTATCTTGTTTACATTCCTTTCTGTAGAAAGGACAATTGATGGACACTTTCTAAGACCAGTGGAATTGAAGAGGTTGAACCTCAGTCTTCCAATGTGGTCTCTTCTCTAGAAATCTATAGAAGCTGAAAAAAAAATTAAACTTCCTCTTTTCCCGCTCCAACTCCGTGGTGGTCACTGCGTTTCCCTTGTGCCGGTAGTGCGCCACAGTGCTGGACCACCTGTGATACTCATAAGGTGGGAAGTGGAGCTGTGGATTGGTTCAGCCCTGAAGCTCAGCCCTGGCATGTGCTTATCACCCTCAGGGGTGCTGGCGGCAGTCACAGTGCTGCCCTAAGGCAGTTTTGTCTGGCTCCTGCTCTTCCCTTGGGTTTCTCCCCCTGCAGCAGCTCCTGCTCCTGCTGGGCTGAGGCAGGTCTGACTGAGACCTGATGGGTTTCAAGTGCAGACATGGTGGAAGTGTGTTGTGCAGCACCATTTCTTGATTAGCCAGTGTCACGCTCCTGCTTCTATCATCAGTTAATCCTGGCTGCTGGCCTTGCCTCGAGGTAGAGCCTGTCCCTGCATCCAGAGAGCAGTCAGCACTGCAAAGCTGAGAGGTGCTGCAGAGGACTGCCCTGTTAACCCTTGGGACTCCCACCAGCAGAACTTGGGGTGTCTCTCAGGCATGGGTAGTGAACTTTCCCCTTTTTTCCCTTTTCTTTCTGTCCTCTGTATGATACAGAAGTTTTAAGGAAGTAAGCTAACTAATGTTGGTAGTTTTTACATGAACATTTTATCATTATTACATGTATTTTCCCCCATCCTCAAACTTTTATGAGTCCTTCTCATGTTGAATAGAGTGTAGTCTGTATTTACACTCTTTACGCTGCCACCTCTGTTCAGTCAATTGCAATATTCCCCTTGAAAAGGGAATGCTGAGTAAGGATTTCAGGGATAGGCTGAGGCGTGATACACAGAAGCTAATAAATAGTTTTCTGTTGTTTTTCCTACACACTACATCATATCCCACATGCAGTGTCCACTTGAAGTTCGGCTGCCATGCCATGGTGTGTTTTGCAGTGCTGTGTATGCAGGGGAATGTGCAGCCTGGGCCTGGAGGGGCTTTGAGCGAGGAGGTTTGAACGTGCCCATGGCATTTTTACATGGTCTGTGAACACCAGGCTAGAGGCAGGAGCCCTGCATCATGTGGGTGATGATTTAGCCCTGCTGCAGTCTTGCAAGCAAACAAGGAAATCAGTGGAAGTGTGGTACGGAAAATAGTTGAACCTGCTGTGAACCTTGCAGAGGAGATAGTCCAAACTGGCCTGAGTCATCAGCTGAGGAGGCTGAGCATGTTCAACATCTGAAAACCAAGAATAGGCAAAACAACTCCTGCCTTCAGTGGGAATGGCTTCTGATAAAAGACAGTGGGAGCATCACGAAGGGAAATGCTTTCTTGACGTTTTAATGTGACTCAGTAAAGCAACTCAAAACCAAGGGATTGTTTGTAGACTGGTTAATCTTTCTCAAAAGCAATCTATAATGATAGAATAAAAGAAAACAAACCCCTTCAACAGTGCTAGGAAACAGAGACACTTTGGTTCATGGCCTAGTTTTTTTCCAAAAACATCAGTGTCACATTTCAGAATTCTCTTTGCTTAGTTTTTTGTCATCTTTTTACTGTACTAATTAAACATAACATTTTCCTGGGGCAGCAGTGCCACGCTTGGACAAAGTCTTCTCCTTTGTTCATTAGAAAGCTATGATGTATAGCATATCTTGAAATTCTCATAGTATATTTTAGTGATTTATTTATATTTGCATCAACGTAACTGTCAGTAACAACTCTAGAAGCACTGCTTACACTGATCAGTTTATTTTGTTTTATGAGAAATGGCTCATTTTCTTCAGTATCTTTATGTGCCTCCCTTGTTCTCCAGAGAACCTCTCACTTAGGATTTTTCTCTTTACAGTGCTTTCCCAGAGATGTGGCCTGATGATCTGGAGCTTTAGCTCAGTCCCTACTCCTACACTTACAATTTGCAGCTGTGGTCCAGATCCTGCAATATGGATATGGTGATAGTTTGCAGGCATCACCCTCAGGAGTGTGTCAGGACTTCATTTTTATAGCAAGCAATAGAAATTCAGCTTTCTCAGACTTTCAAGTGCAGGTTTCAGTCCCTTTGGAAACTTTTATGGATGTGTTTTATCTTGGAGCTATGCCACCAATGTCTGTCTGTTGCTTTGTTTCTGACTCCTGAGAGATGGTCTTGCTGAAATATTTCCAAAATAAAACTCCTCTTATTGCAGCTATATTTGGGGTTAAGTTATGGTTTATCAGATGAACTCTCAGGGCTTGCACTTCAGTGGAGCCTCAAGGTTCCAGAGAAATTAAAGTTTGTGCAGGTCCCTTGCAGCATTTTCCATCTCCTGCCCAATCCTCCTTTACTTTAACCTAAAATTACAATGTTGTGCCTCCCAGCAAAAAACTGATTCTTTCTTAGACTAGAGAGAAAGAAAATGCTGATGGTTTGTAGATGGAAAGGGAAAAAAACAGGAGTACTGTATTTACTTAAAAACAAACAAACAAAATCTCCCAAAATTAAAAAACTCACTTTTAATTTTATCCCGTTCCCCTGCTGCTATGAGAGTTTGCTGCTGATTTCGATGGGAGCATAAAGAGATCTCCCTGCTTTTCCTTCTGGTGTACAGTGACATCTACAGAGAGTGGAGCACACCAAACAAGAATTTCCCTTCAGTATCACTTTTTTTTTTTTTTTTTTTTTTACTGTTCTGCTTTTATGCATCCTTAATTTAAACTCAGAACTTTTTGCTTGCACAGTATTACTTACCTTTGTACGTTCCCACAGAAATCTACTTTTTTTTAAAAGTTCTGGTACCCTGACAGAAATTACTTTGATGTTTGAAAGTGCAATAGCAGTTTGCACACAGAAGTAGAAATTCCTTTCCCTTGATGGAGTGGTGGGATGTCTGGTTCTACAGTGCAATGCACTGAAAGATGGAGCTTTATGGAGATAAAGTTTCTTTCACAATTGCGTTGTTCTTATCAAAAAGTGGATTTTGGATGCTTTTGGTCTGAGTTCTTTTGCACTTACCACCCAGACAGCTTTTTCATTTAATGTTTTAATTAAATGTTTATTGATGTAATGTTCTGAAGTGTTAAAGAAAACACTAAGATGTAAATTCCATTTATTTTCTAAAGATTCCAAATAATAAATTGGTAAGGAGATAGATAGGGCTGCGTTAAAAAATTTTCTTTGTTAGAAAAACTCCTTAATTTTGTCATGTACATTTTTAATTGGGGTTTTTTTTCCCCCTCTAAATTTTTTGTCTACAAGAAGGTAATTTATTACATGTGTGTGTAAGAATGTAGATACTGGGGCTCTGAACTTCGTGGCATTTATTTTTTAATTGTTCTTGCTTATGCCTTTTATGTAAAAGTCTTAATTTTTGTATATCAAAATGTAAACATTTTGGGGAGTAATTTTTCTTGGCTATTAAATATTAAATGTATCAAACCAAGGTTGAAAGTTACTGAATCAATGTGTATAAATCCATCAGGAGTTGATTTAGTCTTGTTTTTTTTTTCCCCAACCAGGTCAGATGTTATGATAAACCAGATCCTGGTCTCATTAAACTAATACAGCAGAATGATAATCAGAAAATTGCCAAGTAATGAACAAACCCCAGAACTTTTAAAACTTATTAAGCCATTGTGGCTGATGAGCAAGTTTCATGGCCAAGGCTTTCGTGTCTGAAAAATGACCCTGGTATTTGGCAGCTGGCATTATTGGTTAATTTGGATTAAACTCAATTTGCCTAGAGGAAAGAACTCAAAGTAAAAGAATATCTTAGTGGAGCAGGAGGGAGCACTTAAAACCTGTGTAGTAAAAATCTACTTGTATGTAGAAAATCCTTGGAAAAATGCATCCTTATGTAGCAGTAAAAGGTGAAGTGTATAATAGATGAAATACACCCATTCCTTAAGAAGAGACAGAATAATTATTAGGAAAAAAAAAAGTGCATTAGCATTGAAAGGCATTGTCAGCATTTTCCTTCTTGTAGGGGTCTGCTGTGTCCAAAATCTGGACATTTCTTAGTCCTCTTTTGAGATTTTTAGCTGGGAATGGAGGGAGTAAGAAAAAAAGCAGTGTTTCACAAATAATTGAGTAAACTTCCATTTCTGTAATGGTTTCAAGTATGGCTTTTCTAACTCTAAGAATAATCACAGGAATCTTTCAATTGCTGCAGTTTTTATGGAAAGAGGCATCTGGAAGATGTCTCCCCTTAGCTATGGAGTTTGGCAGGGGCTGTTAGCAAGCGTGGTCAGTGTAATTAAACTGACAAGTGCTTGAGGTTCTGTACTTGTTTGCTGTATGTACTTTCCTTCAATAAATATTAGTATTTCTCCTAAATCTCCCCCTCTAGCTGGTGATTTAAACTGGAGTTTAGTATGTAACAAGGCAGCACAGGAGGCAGCATTTAGAATGTAATATTAAGGGCTTTCTCAGCTAATACCCTTTTACAATTGACAAGGAGCAGCAGATTTCTTCAGGAAAAGCTGTCTGACAGAGAAGCCAAAAGACCTGACTCCAGCAGATTTTTCTTAGTGAGCTGTAATAATTGCCCTTTGCTGGAGAAAATCAGCCTGGAGCCCTAAACTTTCAATGCTTTCAAAATGCAAAAAGTTGTGGGGTTTTGGTCTGAATCCTCGCTCTTTTTCTGATAAGCATCAGAATATTGTGAATTCAGCCCCTGAGGGGATCTCTGGGGCTCAGCACTTTTTGTGTGAGTGCTGAACAATAAATGGTCTCCTAATCAGGTGGTCTCTAACGAGTTAAAGCTGAATTAACTCTTCGTAGCGCTCCTTGGTTTCATGTTTACGCTGCTCTCCCTGTACCTGTTCCTCTGCAGACACCCCTTTACCTTGTAAACCATGGGGAGGCTGGCCCCATCCGCTGCAACCGCTGCAAGGCTTACATGTGTCCCTTCATGCAGTTCATTGAAGGTGGCAGGAGGTACCAGTGTGGATTTTGTAACTGTATAAACGATGGTAAGTGATGTTTCCCTCGTCTGGGATTCATAGCAATTCTGTGAGACTAAAGAGAAACCATACCTCTAAAATTATTTTCTCGACTTGCTGATTTTTAATAAAAAATAGTTTAGGGAGATGCAGTAACTAGGCTTATTTCAGAAATTTAAAAAAAAAAAAAATCAGTTCCCAAGAATAGTAGAGGGAAATATTTGTTCAGTAAAAAAAAAAAAAAAATACAAAAAATAATGCTGACTTATGAAGTCCAGTCTGATATGATCAGAACTGTATTTTAAAACTTTTGTGACAACATAGGGTACAGAACTGCTTGTGTTGTTAATTGAAAGCAATTTTTGTTCTGAAAGAAAACATGAATTTCTTTAAGAAATGCGAATTTACTCCAAGAAGCAGGCATTTTGACCCATGTTAGCTTCATCCTGTGCATGACTGTGGGTACAATGGTTAAATAAGCTATTAATCTTGCTGTGACAAGTGTTGGTTTTCACAGAAGATACCATGCCATATTTGTTCAAGGGTGCTGCGTGTGACTCATAACTGTTCTTGTGCTCTTGGCGAAATCCCAAATCTTTGCCAGAACTAGCCTTTCTAGACATTTGTATCAAGCTGGATTTCCTCAGCTGGATCACAGGGGTATGGTGCTTTCCCTAATACAGTCATCTTTTCAACTCTGAAACGTGAACCTTGTCAGAGTTGGTCCAACTGCTTTGCTGCCTGGAGCTCTAATGTTTGTGCAGGCATAGCAGATAATAAATTCCATCGTTCGTTAACAATTTAAACTCTCATAAAGGGAAATTTAGATGCACTGGGAACACTTTAAGGAAGACATTTAAGTTGCAGTATTGCTTTAAATCATGCTGGTATTACTACAGTGTCTTAGTCAGAAAGCACTTTAAAAGAAATCATTGATAAGGCCTAAAAATAGCTAAGCAACTGATATTCCCCTCACACACACATGCACTTTTGCAGGCAAAATGTGAAAAATAAGCATTCTGAATATGTATTAATTGAGGAACTGTAAGACTGGCCCTGTGTAAATTATTGATGCAAGCCCGCTTGATTTCTTACCTCTCTGGAGTATATCACATCTGCTGAAAGAATTTGTTGTGTTGTTCCTCTCTTTCCCCAGTTAAAAATATTTTTTCCTGTTCTTGTGTTGGCTTGTAGTCCCCCCGTTCTTCTTCCAACACCTGGATCACATGGGCCGACGGATAGACCTCTATGAAAGGCCTGAGCTTTCCCTGGGATCTTACGAATACGTGGCTACTTTGGATTATTGCCGAGTGAGTACTGCCAGTGTGCAAACCAATGTGCAGTGTTACAGCAAAACAAGCAAGCTCCTCAGAGTAAATGCACTTGTAAGCTGCATATCAGTTTCCAGGAACATTCTAGGAAATATGGATAGGTGTGGGGAATACAATGTTTTGTTCTTTTGTGCTGCAGAACATGATACAAGCAAGAATAACAAGCAGTGCAGCAAAATCACGGATCACCAGTCTTCAAGCGAGACGTGTTTGTTCCTATCCAGCACGTTGTGCTGTTCAGGGGATATCTTGGAAATTCTGGTGCTTTGTTGAATTTTAGATGTATATCTTCTACTGATTTTGAAGACTGACTCATGCCTAAATTGCCTTCCTAATAGCCTAAACCTTAGCAAGGGAATTTGACCTTGTAATCTGTTCCTGGCAAGGGTCTTGTTAGCATTCTGACCAGTAAGTTATAGTGGGATTGGTTCTCTCTTCTAGTATCAACTCACTGATGAACTCAATCCAGAGCCACTCACATTACTCTAAATATTTGTGGTTGGTTTTATTACAGAACTCTATTTGATACTTCTGAAAGCATAAATTACTTAGTCTTTTCAAACTTCAGCTGGCTTTACAAAACTGCAAGTGTGACTTCATCTGACTGCAGCACGGACCTATTTTTCTGTTCTTGCTGGAATCAGGCAGAATTTTCTTCCTGTGGCTGGAGCTGAGGCCATGATAAGGTTAGGAAAAGTAATTGGGTCCTACAAAATCTTGAAGTTGCTACCAGTATCTTCTTCAGACAATCAAATTATTGCTGGTATGAAGAAAATGAAAAGGTTTGGTTCTGCTTGCTCACTGGAGAGCACTGCTCCAAAATCCAGTGAGATCTCTGAGATAAGCTATAAGATTTGATAGAAAGCTGGGTTAAACCCCAAAGCAGAAGAGAATTGCGGTGAGACGTTGCAGAAATACAGTGTGGGAAACTGAATGTACATCCAGTGAAGCTCCATTAAATTCTGAAGCCCCAACTTCTGCCGAGTAACTTAAATCAGGGAGTTTCCTTGACAAGTCATCCAGTCTGGTAGGTGTGCTTGCTACAAAGATGCATCTGCAGACTTTCTGCAATGTTACAAAAAAGAAATCTCTTACAAAATAACACTCTGCACTGGAAATGCTAAGTCATTAAAAGTAGCATTATTTTGTAATTCATTTTTTCATTTGGCTTCAAGTTGCAGAGGTTCTTTTATAAATCCAGTTCAAGACCAGAACTGAGAAGTCATTTCCTTTTGTGCTTATCACATGACAAGGATGAACAGCTACAAAAAATGTTAACAAATCCCAGCTGGTTTGCATTATTGCACTCCTGCTATGCGGATGTGGTGAGAGTACAAGTCCTCCTTTCTGCCATATATTTGTCAGAACTTAGGCAGAGATTCTTTAAATGCTGATCTGATACAAGAGTTGAGAAGCAGTTTTTGGTGCAGTTCTGACACGAGAGTCCAACTACAGTAAACAGAACAGCTTTGAAAAATACTGCCTGCTTTTGGTTTGTGGGAATTAATCCTCATTTGCATGAGTCAAATGAGTGAGATCAAGGGTATAATGTTCAGTTTAGTTTAAAGTTTGCCAGGGACTAAGGATAAGTCATAATTCAAGGGTTAGATGAGTTTTTCTTTACTGGAATCTTTCTAGGGTTTAGTTAAACAAGTATAATTTGTTTAAGAGGTCAGAACTCTATATGAAAGAAGTGAAGCTGTAATGAAAAAGCTGTCCTGAATTTGACACCAAATAATGACTACTACTCATTTAATGGGAATTAAGGAAACTCATTTTCAGGGGTGTGATGTTTACTATTGCTCTGTTCATTTTGTATTAACTTCCTAGCTACATCTCTTGGCATTACTTTTTTTTTAAACAAACCTTCCTCTTACTTTTTCTTACTTAGAGAAACTTGCGTCAGTAGTGTATGCACAATTTGTGTGCCACTTAAACGGGATAAGAGGAGCTCCCCAAGGAAAGCAGTGGTACAGAAAAAGGCCAAAATGCAAACTTGTTTAAACACTTGAGTTCCAGCAGAAAAGTTTGTATTTCATCGTATCTAATGAACTGTTAACCATTAGATATTTTATTCCATTAGGATGCTGTTTTCCAGTGATAATGTTTTATTCCAGGGCTGGACTTTCACCCAATACATGTCAGCTTCTGCCATAGTTACTGTGTACAATTCACAGCATTTTTTAAACAACTGAACACTGTACTTGCATTGCCTGATGGTACCAACCCTAAATTTTTTCATCATAACAGGACACTGTGTAATTTTACATGTGAATGGTCTTTTTTTTTTTTTTTCTGTGTAGGACAAGAAGCCTCCTAATCCACCGGCTTTTATCTTCATGATTGATGTATCATACAGAAACATAAAGAGTGGCCTAGTGAAACTCATATGTGATGAACTGAAGACTCTGCTAGATAAACTTCCAAGGTAAAGAGACATCCATGTGCTTGGCTTAACTTGCTACACTGCACTTCTCATGCAGCTTTGCATGTTGAAAGGCAAAACCAAGCTATGGAAAAAGTCAGAATTTCCAGTACAGGAGTTTTTTGAGTGATAGTGACCAAATGTTAATTTTTAACACTGCTGGCAATTCTTACATTTGGATGTCTGGGCTTACTTTATGAACAGAAAGAATCTGCCATGCTGCTGCACGTGGAGCTTGCATTCTTTTCCTTTCTTGCAGTGAACTCTAGTGGTGTTATCAGCTCAGTCACAGCTCGTAGCTTCCTCTTCACTTGCTACAGTTGAGTTCGCTGCAGTCCTGCTTTTCTCATTGAATTACGCAGAATACTCAGGAGCAGCTAGTCTCTCTAAACCCATAGTGCTGGTGGCTTGCATCTTTAGCTCTTACTGTTAATTAGCAAAACTTTCAAAGCTTCTTGCTGCACTGGGAGACTTCTCTGTCCTGGTTTGTATTTGAGAGAACAGATCCTGTAGGCAGCAAACATTTAATGAAATAGAGCACGTGTGCTTTGAGAGCATGAAACATACAGCAGTAGTGTTGCTACTGGTCAATGTTACTGATAGTGTATTATTTTAGTGTAGGTTTTACTGTATTAGTGTAGTTTTCAATAGAGTTTAAATAACACAAGCACATAGAGAAATGAATGCAGTGAAAGACTGAAAAATGAAGTAGACAAGATGTTTGTTTCCATATGAAGGTATATTAAAAAAGAACATCCAAAAAGAAAATGCTTTCTAAATAACAATGCTTGCAGAGGGAGAACCAACTTAAGAAATGAAGAGAGCAGTGTGAGGCAGGGTGGGAGATGACATCCTTGGGACAATCTGGGATATGTTAAGAATCATTTTTCTTATGGCCTTCTGGAATCCCTGTGCTGGAAAGAAATTCCAGTCCTGGGTGGGGGTTTAGTTTATCAGATGCCCATGTAAGGCCATCTCTCAAGTAGTTTTTCACTGAAGATTACACTGGAGGTACAAATGTTTGATATTGTCCTGAACACATCTCAGAGTTTTCTATCAGGATGATAGACTCATGATTTGAAGAAAATAAGAGGCAAGAGTGGAGTAACAAAAAGCAGTTGGCAGTTTGGAAACTTAAATAGGGCAAGTAGAGGAGGAATGAAAGCAAGTGTATCCATATCACGAGAGAGACACATTTGTCCTTCTCATCAGTGCTCTGAGAGATCTGTTGTGAAATAATATGGGCCAAATTTTTCATGTCCACTGAAAAAAGCAACTGAAAAATAAAGAAAACCAGGCCCTTCAGCTTCCTCAGATTTGTCTGTTGGCTTAAACAATATGAATTTAAAGGAAGACAAACATGAGGCATTCCACCAAAATACGTGGTGAAAATTGTACTATATTGCTTAGACACAGAGGTCACTGTATGTTTATCTTCTCTTGCTGGTCAAAGATACCTGCAGAAATATTCTGCTCTTCCCACATGAGGGAAAAGCCATCTGCAGGGAATTCACCCTGATCTTCTATCTTTGAGAAGAAAGACTTGGGGTACCAAAGAAATCTGTGCAGAAAAGGAATTGCTGAAATTTTAGAACAGATGTTTTCAAGCCTGTGTTCCAAACAAGAATCCCCTCCCTGACTGTATTCTGAGAAATACTGGGAAATGTGTTTGTAGAAATGTGCTTATGAGTTCAGAAAAACAGAGTAATGAGTTATGTAATTATGATATTTAGGTACATAATTAAAAAGTATTTGAATGCATTTCTGTGCATATGGGTCAGGTTTCTCCTGGTGAGTCTTCAGAAATAACTAAATAGTGCTTGAGCTACAGAGACAATTGGCTGCTTAAAGCTAATCTTTAAAACTGTGATAGAACTTGATTGAAGTGGGGCAGTGCAGACTGACACTGATAAGCACAGTGTCTGGAATAAAGGTCCCAAACACCTGGTGTGTAACACCTTTGGGACTGGGGTGGTGTGGATGCTTCTCTTTGAAGTAGCAAAGTGCTTGTATGTATAAAAAATGAACAGCACTTTGTCCTCCTCGAGTTCCATAACTACCTGTGCTCTTCTGTCTTTCCCACTATACGATGTCAACACGGAATAAACCTTTATCCTTAGGATTTTTGACTGCCGGAACGGGATGCACCATTGATAGGGTTGATGTAACTTTATAACTTTTTTAAAAAGTAAACAATAGAGCAGTTGATTTTATCGGGGTGCTTGAATTTGACCTAAGGCAAAGATTGAGGCCATTACATCTGCTTGGTTGTTGTTTGCTTTGTTGTTCCCAGTAGAGATAATGATCAGAGAGCAGCCTTGCACGTTAAAGGAGTGCTTTTATTGCAAGGCCAGCATTTCAGAATTATAACTATCTGGGTTTTCTTTTTCTTACAGAGAAGAGCAAGAAGAATCCTCAGCAATTCGAGTTGGTTTTGTCACTTATAACAAGGTCCTTCACTTCTTCAATGTAAAAAGCAGCTTAGCTCAGCCTCAGATGATGGTGGTCACGGATGTGGCAGAAGTTTTTGTTCCATTGCTGGATGGTTTCCTTGTTGACTATGAGGAATCCCGACCAGTTGTTACCAAGTAAAGTACAATTACACTTCATGAGAGTAAGATGTGAATGCTTTCGACATGCATTATGCCTTTTAATCAGATGGCTTTTGGAGCATACGGGTATCTGTTGAAATACTTGAAACCAGCAGATGCTTCAAACCCTGTGTTTCCTCATCTGAGGCAAAAAAAAAGCAACAGCCACAGCTTTCTGGTGCTGAACTGGAAAATTTATGTAGGCCAGGTGTAAACCACCTGTCAGCTATGCTGAAACTAGGAAGGGAGTGAGGCTCTGAGCCACGTTGTGTTCTCCCTCACCAATGCACGTGATGTGCACCTGGATATGATCTTGGGACTCTGAAGCCCTTACAGCACACCAGAACTACCTAATGGTTTGCTATTTTTTAATTTATTGCATGTTCCTTTAGGTTACAAGCTTTGAAACAATGCATCTCATAGAAGTAAAAAATGCATATTTTTTTTTTTTTTTTTTATTCTGGCTGGGATGCTAAGAAATTGAGCAAGGAGAATTTGTATTGTTTTTTGCATCATAAATTTTCATGATAAACATCTTCCTGTGTGAAGACTTGGTATGTTATAAGGTGTGTTTGGGGATTACCCTACGCTGACCAGTTGAGACAACTGATCTTTTCTCTTTCATAGCCTGTTGGACCAGATTCCAGAGTTGTTTGCAGACACTAATGAGAGCGAGACCATCTTTGCTCCCGTTATCCAGGCTGGCATGGAGGCACTCAAGGTTAGAAAATTCCTTCCTGTCAGAGAAGCAACTTGAAATCAGGTTTGCTAAAAGCCAGTCCCATCACAATGGGAAATTAGGGGAAAAAAAGGTCGTTGATTGTTTCCTGCACTAATGTTCCATTGTTGTAACAGTACCTTCCAACTGCCCTAATCAGAATAAGAACTGACAAGCACAACATCTGTTCTCAGATGTTCTTATGAGGGAAACCAGTCCCCAGAGTCTATTCCATGTAGGAGGGATGCTTAGGAGAAGATGAGGAGCAGGAGGCAGTTTCTTGTTCAGCGTTTAAGAGAAATAAAAGACATGTTTATTTACACAGCAGAACAAAGTAATACTCTTGTGTTTGTACAGATACCCAGTCCTTGCACGTGTGAAGGGCAGGAAAGTCAGTATAACAGTAACATCAGACTTTGCTCTGGTTATTCTCACACTTCTGCAAAACTTGTTGTGCAAAACAGAGTATTTATTGCTATCTCAGTCAGGCTGTGGATGGAGAGTTTCCATTTAACTGACAGATTCTCCCAGCTTGGATACAGCTAACAGGGAATCCACAGGCCAAGGTGCTGCCCAGTTGTTTTCTGTATGTCCAGAACATTCCCTGAAGGGCTGGCATTCCGTGGCACATTGCCAGTTAAATGCACACCACCCTGGTTCACTGCAAGATTTGTAGGAGCAGAGCACAGCCAGTGGTGCTTTAAAATGGTTGATTTATCTCTGAGCTTTGTATGAATAAAGCATGAACTTTGAGTACATAAATTTATCAAAACAAAAATGAACATTTCCCACATCTGTTCTTTATATGCATTGATTTAATACCAGCTTTCTTGTTATTTATTCGTACTACCAGCAGGTATGTGTGCAAAGCACATCTGAATGCTTTTTCCTAATGACTTTACAAAACAAATTTAAGGGTCATAACTGTAAATTTCCTCTGATGATGGCTATAAAAGAAAGCAGCTCTTAGTCTAATTTTTTTAGCTCAGTATTTTTAAGTTATAATTTGTAAGGATTTTCACTCTGAATTATTCATCTGCAAATAGCCTTGCTCAAGAAAACAGTACTTGCCTAAAAGGAATAAATGGATTGTGTTAAAAATATTTTAGAAATTTTGTCAAACCAGTATCACTAATTCCTGATGCATATCCAGACAAGCAGGTATTTGGGAAGTCTTTCAGCCTTCAGCAGAAGTCTTCTTCAAAGGAATTGAAGAAATTGTCATTGGTTACCAAAAGTAACTGTTCTTGGAATATCAGGGGTGAAATTTCAGCCATTTTCAAAGTCAGGTGCTGCCTTCAGTTGTGTTTCTGCCATAGCAGAGACTTCTGTTTTGGCAGAAGGCCACAGCTTGTTTTGAAAGGTGGAATGTTTTGTGAACGTGGTGATTTCTGATTTGTGTCTGCATCTCGGCAGTGTAGATTTCAACGTGGAGCCTGCTTCAGGGATGGAATTGTCACCCGTTTATAAACAGGCATGGAACAGCAGTGTGCCTGAACTGAATTTTTCTGGTTAAGTGTATTTCCTTTTAGTCTGATGCAGTTTGAGTATTTGTAATTTGATGCCTGTTGCATAATGCCTGTATCCAGCTGGAAGGTGTCCAAGAGAGGACCTCCTCCTTTTGCCTCTGAAGAAGGTGCTGTCAGAATGGCTCAGCCAGCAAGCTGTGTGCTGCACTGCTACATCCTGACAGAAGTACTGAGTTCTGTCAGGTCCTGAGCCTGGAAATGAGTTCTTTCCCTCTGAGGAGCTTGCAGAAAGTGCCCACTGTTCTCTGAGCCCCTGCAGTGTGTGACTATGGGCTTGTTAAGCCTGCAGTAATCCATGTGCCAATGTGGTGTCTTTGGAACAGGCTGCAGAATGTGCTGGGAAATTGTTCATCTTCCACTCTTCTCTGCCAACTGCGGAAGCACCGGGGAAGCTGAAAAACAGAGATGACAAGAAACTGCTCAATACAGATAAGGAAAAGGTATTTTCTGCTCTGGGCTAATGGGGAACTGCTGTTACACTGCTTTTCTCTAACAGGGCACTGATCTTTTTTCCTGTATTTTCTTTTACCCAGAAGTGTTGAGTTATATGATGCCTCTGTAGTGATGGGTTCTCCAAGAACATACTGAGGTCTTCCTGTATCCATGGCCAGGGCAAGCATATTTTTGATGCTAGCCATGCCTCATTTGAAACTTCCACTTCATCCTTTTGTCTTTATCTGACCCTTTTGAGTTGTAATTAATATTTAATATGATGGCACTTGTTTTTTTTATTCCTGTGCAGACCCTCTTCCAGCCACAAGGAAATTATGAGGCCTTAGCCAAGGATTGTGTGGCCAATGGCTGCTGTGTGAATTTGTTCCTCTTCCCAAATCAGTACGTGGATGTAGCCTCCATGGGCCTTGTCACAATGTACACTGGTGGAACACTGTATAAGTACAACAATTTCCAGGTGAGCTGTGTGGGTTTCCTGCCTTTCAAATAGTAACAGCCAGGGCGTTGCTGCTGTTTTTCATCTCATTTCAATGTGTGCTTGGACATCTAACTTAAAAGCAGAGCGAGTCTGGAAGACCTGGTTATCAGTTCCAGGTGATAAAATTCAAACTTAACAATGGCAGATCAGGCTCAAGTTTGGAACGTGAAGTAGTAATAAGCTGGTTGGTATCCTAAAATTTTGCTGAAAGATTAAGTGCAGGAATGTCCAAGCCTGGTGATGAGTGGTGGACACTTGCATATGCCTGATTCTGGTAACAACAGTCCACATTTGAAATCCTTTTTTAAAGGACTCAAGACCTGTGAACAGATTTGCTGGGGGGAGATGGGGACTGTGGGTGAGGGGATGTTGGGTCACTGCTGTGCTGCTGCCCTTTGAACCTCTGGACCTTCTGCTTTGTGTTTGTAGCTCGATGCTGACAGCCCCCAGTTCTTAAGTGACCTCAGGAAGGACATCCAAAAAAAGATGGGATTTGATGCAACAATGAGGGTTCGGACAAGTACAGGTAATAGGACCCATGGGAATGAATTTTAAATAATGCAGTGTTGTGAAAATCACTTATAAGATCAGGCTGGTTTAATTTCATTATGTACCTCTTGAAAATTAATTGAATAGACTGATAAAATCCATGGCTCTGTGTGTATATGTTGTTATTGTTATTTATATACATACACACACACACACACATGTACTTCCTATATATTCCTCCTTATTAACTGATTTTCTAGTCTGGGAAAGGCTTCTGCTCACTCTGCACACAGCATGGACTGCAAGGAACTTGGATCAAAAGGTGTTGCTGCTGGACACTGACCTGTGCCTTCATTTTTGTACTCAAATGACATTCCTGTGTCCATCCAGCTTCTGGCATTCATTCTTAGTCAAATGCAAATATTAGAGAAAGGGACACAAAGAGGCCAAGGCAGCACTGCAGAAGCTCTAGGTGTCCAAGTCACAGCTTTTCCCTGTCTCCAGCCAAATGCCATCAGCAAGGACAGTTGTTGGGACTTCTGAGGCTGTAAAGCCCTGAGGGAAAATGGCTCCTGCTTCAGTAAGTGATGTCAATTTAATTTGCCAATTTTTAGTGAAATGATCTGTTTTAATCTGGCTGCAGGGTTCAGGGCTACAGACTTCTTTGGGGCTATTTACATGAACAACACCACGGATGTGGAGATGGCAGCGGTTGACTGTGACAAAGCAGTGACAGTGGAGTTCAAACATGATGACAAACTGAATGAAGACACCGGGGCCTTAATTCAGGTAAAAACTCCTTGTTCATGTATACCATAAAATAGTGAGCAAGACCTTCTGCAGCCAGAGCAGAGAGGTGATGCTGTAGGAGTGATGGGAACAAGGTACAAGTTGCACAGAACCTGGTGCCATAACACCACTAGTAAAAACTGTGTTCCCTTACCTCTGCTGCATGTTCTATTCAGGCATACTCAAATCCTTTCTAAACACTCACTGAGACCTCATCAGCTGTTCAATTTTTCCATTTCATTGTAAATAAGTTTATGTTGAGTAAGAGATTCATTGCTACTTATATGGCATTTGTTATTGCTGTGTTATTCCTTGTGACCTCTCTATTCAAGAGCAGTTCTCTATTGCTAAACCTCACGTCCCCCTCTACAGACTGTAGGACTTTTAATGATGTTAGGATGAATAACTTACTCTGATGTCTGATGGGTGTCCCTAAGAACCACAGGCAGGGTGGTGGTACAGCTGCCAGCAGCACTGCCAGGCTGCACTGGCTGCAGAAGGCGTCACCTGCCTCCTGTGCACGGAGGGTGGCTCCAGTGGTGACGCTTGGTGCCTCTGTTGCAGTGTGCCGTGCTGTACACATCCATGAGCGGGCAGAGGCGAATCCGCATACACAACCTGGGTCTGAATTGCAGCTCCCAGTTAGCTGATGTCTACAGGACTTGTGAGACCGATGCACTTATCAACTTCTTTGCTAAGTCAGGTACAGTTGCAACAGACCAGTTTTGTTTCCTTTTTCACTTTGGCATGGATGAAGGGGAAGGAAAGGAGGCTGAAGTGATTACCTAGTGGGAAATAATTTTTTTATAACTTGCTGCTTCATGCCTGAGCAATTCCTGAAGTATTATGAATTTGAAAAGACAAATAATTAGCTATTTTAGACAAGCTATCATAAAAGTACTCATGTGTAGGTAATGCATGGAACTGGGCAGGCACAGTAAGTGGCAATAGACATCCTACGACAGTGTTGGGGGTTTGGTGAGGTTTTTAGATGCCTGTAGAAGAGACTGAAAAGCAGCCTCCGCCCTCAGGTCTGTAAAATCAGAAACTAGCAGCAGACAAAGGTACTTAGAGAGAATGTCTTTTTTTAACACACACTTCTATTCTGTGCTTGTAGCTTTTAAAGCCATTCTGAGCCAGCCCCTGAAGACAGTCAGGGACATCTTGATGAATCAGACTGCTCACATGCTGGCCTGCTACAAGAAGAACTGTGCCAGCCCAGCAGCTGTCAGCCAGGTAAAAACCACACTCAGTCCTACCCACCCAGGCTTTGCCACAAGTGCAGAACCACCCTGCAACATAAGCAGAGCCAAAAAGTAAACAGACAGACCTGTCCTTTTCTTTCGAATACAATTAATGATAGGTGGGATTCAGTGGTGGCCCTTAGAGCACACCAACTGTTGTTCTAGAACAAAAGGCAGTGCCATTGATGAAACTGATGTCTATATTCACACAAAGGAGCTCAGCCATTCCTGCTGGAATTACACACTGACTCACAAAGCTTTCATTTTTAATTGTTATGTTGTTATAGATGGTTGTAGTAGTCTAATTTTTGACTAAGCAGAGTGACTGATTTTGTTTCCATTTGATTTATTCATTCACATCTTAGTGATTCAACTCAAGGAAAGACTCGGGCTTTTCCTTCCCAGAGGTACTGCCAGTAACCACAAGCCTGGGCAGTGAATTGTTCATTGTTGGTGAGGACCAAATATGTCAAACAAAACCAGATCCACTTATTGTGGACCACTGGTTCTCTCCTTAATTCTTCAGAGAGTGCCCCCAAAATTAACAGGGTTACAGGGACATGACAGCAGCCAAGACAGCGACTACAGCTTATAGAGCAAATAATTTCTGTTGGATTCTTATTAAATGTCTTGTTTTCTCAGCTGATCCTGCCAGACACGATGAAGGTGCTGCCTGTGTACATGAACTGCCTGTTGAAGAGTTGTGTGCTGGCCGGCAGGCCCGAAATCCCAACGGATGAGAGAGCTTTCCACCGCCAGCTGGTCATGGCCATGGGGGTGGCTGACACACAGCTCTTCTTCTACCCCCTGCTGCTACCAATTGTGAGTCAGCAGTGGATTCTTCACTTTCATTTCTAACCCCTCTTACCTGGAAAGGAGCCACTAAGATGTACCAAGCCTTTCAGTAGTTGCTTTTCAAGTAAATTCCACAGCTCTTGTGTATTTTGCCCCACAGCACAGCCTGGATCTGAAGAGTGATGCTGTCCCAGCCGCTGTCCGCTGCTCCGAGGAGCGCCTCTCCGAGGGAGGGGCCTTCCTGCTGGCCAACGGGCTCAGCATGTTCCTGTGGCTGGGAGCCAGTGTGTCCCCAGAGCTCATCCAGGGGCTTTTCAACGTGCCATCCTTCGCACACATCAGCACCGAGGCCGTGAGTAGATGCAGACTAAGAATTGAGGATTTAGCAAGATCAGATGCTAATCAGAGAAACAAGAGAGGTCTTTTTTCATCCTTCAGCCTTAAAAGCAAGAACAGGTGACCAGCAGAAGGTGTTTGGACACTGAAATTGCTTTAAGTTACATAAAACTTAACACTTGGACAGTCCGAACAGTAAGAGGACAGAAGCTTTCACAACTTTTTTATTCGTAAACTTGTTGCAGATATTAGTCCTTTCAACTGTGTATTACTAAAATTAGAACAAAACACTTTGCAATGGTTAAGTTTTCGTGATGATGCATTTTCATATAGTGATTATTTTAAACTGAAAAATGAGTCCTCAAGATAAGAGCTTTTAGTGAAAGAGATGGAATTTCCTGGTTTAGTATGAAATCCACGGTACCTTGTAGCTAGCAGCTGCTAGTCCTGGTTAGAGATGTGACTGTCCTTTCCTTCTGACAGACATCCCTGCCTGACCTGGACAATCCATTTTCTAAGAAGCTGAGGCATATCCTGGAGCAAGTTCAGAGCCAAAAGCCCCACACTATGAAGGTAACTGCTTTCTGCCTCTACTCACTCCTCATACTTGTTCAAAGGAACACTCCAGGCTTTGCCAAAATTTACCAGTGGCTGTAAAAAATTTCTTAGGTATTGGGAGTCTTCCTGCACCTGGGTAAGTTCCAGCATGATTTGTAGGCACGGGCATCTCAAATATACTTAATTCCCAGTCAAAACTGATTTTCAAAGGTAGTCAGGTTTAAAAGGGAACCATTTTATTCTGCACTCCTCAAGTCACGTTAGTCTCTCCAGCTTCTGTAATGAGGAGATTTATTAGTTTTGGGCGTTTTCCCTATCTCAAGAGCATCCACTAAGAGATGTAGGAAAACTACTGCCATCTAGTCTAACTGCATCCTAAAACTATCTGTCTGTATCTCTTATCTTTCCAGCTGATGGTAGTGAAGCAACGGGAGCAGCCAGAGGTGCTTTTCCGCCAGTTTCTAGTAGAAGACAAGAATATTTATGGAGGAGCCTCATATGTGGATTTCCTCGTGTGCATTCACAAAGAGATCAGTCAGCTGCTCAGTTAAGGCAACTCAAGTAAAATGTTCAGTTCCTTTTTGCCTTTGCAGGAGGGACAGTTTTGGGTGCCTGAAGGCTGGCCCACAGCTCCACCAGACCAAGGCCTTCTGCTGTGCTTTACTGACTCTTTTCTGTGCTCTTTTTGTACAGTTTCATTTGATCCCACCTCTCCCTGAGTATTTAGCTTACTTCTTAAGCTTTAGAATAGGAAGTTCTGCACTCAGGTAATAATCTTCTGGTGGTCCTGACTCTTTCTCTACATGAATTGCCAGATTTCAGACTGCCAATGCTTAAGAGCATACATTTCTTAAAAGACAATTTAGAAAACTCTCAGTTATTCCTTTTGCTAGTCATAAGTTGTACCAGAGCTGGGAAACATGACCAGAATCTGCACAGAGAAGGAAAAAAGACAAAACACTTCTTTTTCAAAGTGAGGACGTGGAGTTGAATCAGATTTGCAGTAAACGTGTAGTTCAGTTTGAAGGCTATCAAAGTCCTTCCTGTGAAGCAAATCTCTGTAAAGTAAATCCCTTTTTTCCTGGAAGGGACAAGTGTTACTATATACAGAAGGAGAGCTTTAGGGACCCTTCCACAGCCAGGATTTCAGGAGACAGAAATGTCTCAGTTTTGTAACTGGACTTGAGTAAGTGTAGCAACAGGGACCACAGGAAGAACAGTAATCAATCCTTTTGCCACCTTTGGCAGATGATGTCACACTATTAGGGTACAATTCTGTCCACTTGGGGGCAGTAATTAGCTTAGCATACTGTATAATTACATTTTCAAAATTGCACAGGTTAGGCCTTATTTAGTACATTTACTAACTGGAATATTCCCAGCACAACTCAGAAAAACCTGTCCCTCAAAATTTCAGTGGCAGATCAACTGTGAGACAGTTGATACATTAACCAAAGGTTATTTGTGGTGCTATAAAGGCTCTTGTTGAATACCAGTTTTATTACAGTGACCTCCTCTCCCATGACTGATTTAATCAATGGTCACTGCTTTGAAAAACAAGCCTTTGCTAATACCGATATTGAAGGTAGAATTTGGAAAGCCAGAGCCTTTGGAGCAGCTGTTTACCTCAGATACTTCATCAATCTCTCTGTCTCTTTAGGACCAATGCCTCTGAACATGAGGTTTGAACTTTGCCAAACTTGAAAAGCTATTATTAAAAAAAATTGTGTTTCAAAGAAAGCCAAAAACACTCAAAAGTAAGGTTAAGCCTCAGTAAAGAAAAAAGTGCCTTTAAACATGTTAGTGTTGCTACTTATATTAATTATTTAATATCCACAATAAGCAGTCAAAATGCATCGTTTTGATTCGACAGCTTATCTATACAGTCTTATTCTTGTCATTGACCAAGAGCTCTTGAAATAAGTGACTGTATTAAAAAAGAGTACTCGGCCTGAATTCAGCTGCCAAGACAAGCACTTTTTAGCTGTAGACATTGCCCTGTAAAAAGTATTTGTTGCCATTTCATTTGTAAAATGACACCAGCAACATTTGTGTAAAGAAATAAGCGATTATTAAATATAATCAGTGTGTGTGTTTATTCTTTCATACACCCCAAGTTCTCCAAGGTTTTATGGCCATGGCATCCAGCAGTAGGTCACCTTCTCCTACTGTGACTCTCAAGACAGACAGCTTATATGGCCTCAGCATTTTCAGTGTTTCTGCTGTTGTCATCACCCACGGCTATGGGGAGAAGACAGGATCCAAGTGAAGGGAAGTATCCCAAAGAGGGGCTGTTCAGAGCCAAGCTCAGGTAAGCCAAAGCTGTTCATACTGGCAGAGCTACTGCAGCAGAGTTCTGGCTTGCCTGGGCAGTGTTACCTACAGTAAGACATCACGGTGGAGAAAACAGCACATGCTGACAGCAGTCGTGACAGTGACAAGTATCACACAGACATACTACAAGTGCAGTGCTTGGCTTCACTGTAAACTGCAGGACTGTAGTATTGAAATGAGATTTACCGTAATTAGGCCCTCTTTTTCTCCTTTTTCATTTCTGCACTGACGGTACTCAAAGTTACTTTGTTTCATAGAACTTGCTCACTGCTTTTTCAGCCCATGAGAATGACCCTGTTTTGAAAAGGATTAGTGCAGCTCTCTTCCACATTAGGTTGTCATTGAATCTGTTACACGGTTGCCATTTCTGTTAAAGCAATAAAGTTGCAACCAATAAAGTTGCAATTTTGTAAGGAGAACACACCGTTTCTACTATATAAGGAAAGAGTGGGATCATTTAGACTTGTCACTTTCAGATTACTCAATGTATCTTTATAAAGCCACAGAACTTAGAGATTTTTTTTCAATGTAATGGGCTTTATATGTTCATGCATCCTTTTTTAGATTGCTCTCTGGTTATTGAAAAACATAGCAGGGCACAGAAAATGAACTGAATATTCTAAAATTAATTCCATAACTTAATGCCAGTTAAGTTCCATGATCACCTCAAATCTGCTCATTGGTTTGGAGCCTGAATTTCACTCCTCTGAACAAAGCAGTCAGCACCTATGAACACAACAGACTGGTGCTGGGGAAGAACCTCAACCCCCATGAGAGCATTGCCTGCCAACCTGCACAGCACAGCCAGCCTTCCAGCCAGCTTCTGTCAGAGTGCAGAGAATTCTGCAGCTGATGGCTGATTTACACACAACGATCTACACGTGACTGGGGTCTGAAATTCCCTCTGAAGCCAAATGCCCAGCCATCCCGAGTACCTTGTCAGTCCAGGTGTTGAATCCTTCACTGCATTCACAGGGTGCAAGATAATGTAAGGACTCTAAGCCTCCTCCAGAATGGAAAGACATGGCAAGATCTGGACAGGCACCCCAAATCAGCCTGGAGGCATTATGCATTTAATGGAAGTGGAAAGGAAGAAACTCATCAGGCTTTTTATCCTGCAGGGAGAGCATACTCAAATTAAGTCTTCATTTACTTGTGCTAAGTGAAATACTCATCAGCTCAGTGATTCTGAGCGTTATCCTCCCCTTCCTCTGGAAGTTTTACAAGTGAGAAATTGACAACTACTAATGCAATTAAAAGGTTTTCATCTCTAGTCACTGTTTCTATATGGTCTGAATCTCAGTGACTGAGAAAATGGCCCAATGTTCTTCCTGTATAATGGGTGTGTGGGATCGTGTCTTGCTCCAGTACTTCCTAAATCTCATCTCCATCCCCACAAGGACATGGACCAAGATTTGGGAGCGCACAGCCCTGCACTGCTGCCTTACTTGTACAGCCTTTGTCAGTCTGTCGCTGCTGAAATGCCACCTTCAGATGAGCAGGGGCAGTGTTGTTCTTTATTGAGGACAAGTGCAGAGGTGGAGCTCCTTGTCCATTAACCTCAATTATAACATTCCATCAGTTGCTCGTTAACAACACGGACATCAGACTTTGCTGGCAAAGGTGGCCCATCCAGACAGCTCTAATCTAACAGTCACTGCAGCAGCATTATTTTTTATTTACCGTGCAGTAATTGTGCCATTTCTGCTTTGAGTGGAAGGACCAAGAAAACTCCATCACCTGCCACTACTTTCCGCAGTCAGTGAAGTCTAGAGCAGCACCCCAGCTTCTGCAAACTGATACAGAAGCACAGCAGATGCAGTTGGTTTTGACCCTCCTCTTCCATTTATCCTAATTGTACGTTAAGAACAGCCCATGCACTAAACTACCAGCATGGGCATGTAATTAAAATGGGGAAATGGAAATTATTGTTTTCTACCCATTGAAAAACAAGAAAATATTTCTCCCTGGCACAAAAGCAGTGGTCCTGAAGTGTCTTTCCTTTTTGAATAACAACACAATTAGGACAAAAATCACCAAAAAAAAAAAGTATCCCTACTAGAGCATTTACCTTCTCTCAGATGCTGTTCCATATAGCCTGTGACAGACTTCACCAATGATGAGACAAACACCACCTTTAAAACTCGCCTTCCCCAAATCCAGTCACTCTCCAGATGTGCACATATGACAGAGGAAGCTGTAAACAAGCTATAAACAACAGGCAGTTTCCATTGGCACTATGGCAATTCCCTGCTGAACACTACCGAAGCCAGGGAATTCCCCAGCCCATCAAAATCTTCAAAATCAAAAGAACAGTTCCTGTCTACAACAACAGAGGAAACCACTGAGCAATTCCAAAACCTCAAGGAGAACAAAGCCACAAGATATTAAGAAAGATATTTCAACATCAGCTTTGATAAACATGTTTAATAATCTGCTACTTTACAGGACAGTCATTTAAAAGCTGGGCTTCAAGAGAAACGTTGAGACTTAAACACCAGTTTTCCAAAACCCACATCTAAGACCCTGAGACATCAAAAGCCGGGTTTGTTCAGCCTAGCAAGAACCGCACAAGAAGCTCAGAGCTGCGGTTTTGCTAAAAACGGACACTGTACGTAGGGAAGGGGGTCACTGTCTGTCCACACTGCACTGGATCAGCCACAGCCATTCCATGTGTGCAACAGGCAAAGGCAGCACTCAGTTCCACCAGTGTTCCCTGTCACCAGGCGATCACACACTCACAGCACCTGCTGTGTGCATTCCTCCCTCCAGCGAGGTCGCTGGGACCGCTCTGCAGTGACGCTGCTCTGCCCTCCCGTGGAACAAGGAGTTACAGACACACCCCGGGGGAAAATCCCCACGCAAGGAGCAAACCAGACCTGTGCCCAACTTCTGGGCTGCACATAAATGCACAACTTGGTACTTTCCAGGACGGACAACAAGCAACTGCACAGAATTACAACTCTCCCCACTACTGACACAACAGGTGAGTGCATATACACCGCAAATTAAAAATTAACCTTTTCTTATTCCCAGGAATAATTTGGGAAGTTTAAACCAAATAAGAAAAAATATAATTCTATTTATTTAATTTGTTCCTTTGTTTCAGAGAAGTTAAAATAGGTGTCAATAGAGACACAGCACTTTTTCAGACACAGCACACGACTGCTGTGGCCATGAAATTCAGAACTGCATTTCATGCCCGCTCCACCATTATCAATGCAAGTCACTCCAAACCCGAACCTCCAAAGATGGAGGAGGAATCCATGCTTTGGAGAAAATGAAGTTGAAAAAGATGTCTCCAGCTTGCAAGGTTCCTAAGGGGAGAGCAAGGGGATCATTTCCATCCTACCCATGGTGTGAAGGGCTGGTGCTCTCTGCCCTGAGTTCAGTGCTGCCCATGCAGGACACGGCCAGGTGAGGGGCTGAGCCAGGCTGCAGGGCCAACTGTCTGGAACGGTGTGAACCAAAAACAATTGTAAAAGTCATCTAGCTTGAGTCCCCAGAGGAAATCACTGTAGGAAAAAGCAGACTGCAGAAAAGATTCCCAGGCAAAGCGTAGGCCGGGGAAAGCAGCAGCCATCTCCTCAGCGGGTGGCGAAGCCCCCTCGATGGGTCCCTCCACGGCCCCCTCTGAAGCCGCCCCGCTCGCCGCGGAAGTTGGTTCTGTTCCTCTCCCTGCCCCTTTCGCCCCGTCCAGCAGAAGTCCCTCCTCTTCCTCCTCCCCTGGGAGCACCCCCGCCCCGGTCGGACTTGGACTTGGGTGGCGGCGACTTGGGCCGCAGCCTCTCGATCTCCTCGGTGCAGCCGGTCAGGTGGGAGTTGGGAGCGGTGAAATACGAAGAATACGTTTCCGCATTGAAGTTGCTGTTCGTGAGGGTGGGTCCCACCGTCAGCCAACCTCGGGAACAAAACCACAGTCAGCAGAAGCAACGGCAAACCTCAGGCTTCAAGGCCACTGTTGAACTTCTCCCAGTAAATGAACGCTCAAGTGGCAGGGAGAAACACTCCCCTACATATCAGCAGCACTGAACAGAATGAAAAGCCCCCTCAAGAGTTGTTACAAAGTTAAGATTTTAGCTGGGTATTTCTAAGGGCTTATTTTCCTTATTTTAAATTTTTTATGGCTGCAGCAACATTCATGCTATGCTTTCACAGACCCCTACGCCGCCTTCTTATTTGTCCTTACACCACAACAATGTTTTTAAGAAATACAGAAGTTCAAGCAGAGTAACCTGACTCTGTGAGACACTGACAGCAGGATCCACTGGCAGCAGGACTGAACACCTGAACAATGTGTCCTGATTCATTTTGCATCGTGCCAGATGCAGCACCCACTGTGAGATACTGCATCTTCAGATACTGGCAACAGCACTAAGCTGTAGGGATTGAAAATCAGATGGAGAAAGAAATCACTTTTCTGAGAAGCATAAACATATGGGAGAAAAGGAATCTCAACTAGATTTCGTTATGCTCACTGATGAATTAAACACATGGATGGGCAAAAATATTGGTTAACAAAAATCTCTCTTCTGAAAAAATTACAGAAATGGTAGTTGTCATAAACTTTGCAAACAACAGTTCTGTGACTGACAGATATTCACATACCCCCAAGATGTATCTCCTTGAGATCTGCTCTCTGACCTGTGACATGGATCTCAAAATCTCTTTAGGCGCCTGAAATGAATTTTACTGCTTGATTAAAACCAACACAGCAGTTACCTGGTCGAATTGTGCTGTCCCTCCCAAAGAGGTGAAGCCGCCGTCGCCCGAGGCAGAAATGCTCAATGATGTGGAAAATCTCCACGGGTTTCTCTATGTTGCCGATTTCAGGCTCCTCGGTGATGATGAGGTCGATGTCGACGTTGGCGTGGATGAAGTCCCCGTCGGTGCTGCGGCGCACGGTGCCCTTGATGCCCATGAGGCAGTGCTCCTGCAGACACACAGAGCTGTCACCTGTCACACCTGCTGCAGTGCCAGGTGAGCACAAGGGACAGCAAGGGCATTCTAAGCACAGTACATCCCACTCTTACAGGAGAGAAAAGTCTGAAGCATGAACTAGAGCAGAAAAGCTGGAGCTACCAAAGGTGCCATTTGAGAACAAAGCAGAAAGTACTTTAAGCTGAAGCTTGATGATAAACTACACTTTGAGGTGGTAAAACTCAAATCAAGGCTGAAGTCAGATATTTGGACTGCTTCAATTACAGAACTTCAGGCTGGAAAGGCTGGGAAGTCTCCACAAGGCAAAAGAGAAAAACACGATGGCAAGAGCAAGGAATGGTTATTTATTATGGTTAATGCCTGTCTTAGATATTCTGATCCTAACTTTATTCAGATATTGCTTTAAAAAGTTTTCAGTCATAAAACAGACAACGGAAGTAAGATGTACTTTTCCACATTGTACCTCTGTTAGTAAAGCAGCCCTCAGAATTCCCCTCAGGTTCCTTTCTAGAAGACATTGCTACATAAAACCCCACAACCACTATCACACTGCCCGTGCACTCTCGGGCAGCTCATCAGCATTAGAAGAGCTCTTGAGCTGTACCACGCATTGCTTTCCTTCCTTCTACAACACGACAGGCCAATTTAAGTGAGTGATATGTGGCACCCATGAATGAGGTATCACCATGATTGTTCCAGGATGAAAAGAGGCTCCTACATACTCATTTCAGAGCTCTATTTGTGGGAATATCAATCTTGGATAAGCGATGTTCCCCGAGATCAAATACTCTGACTCACTGAATGCCACCGGATGGCTCAGGAAACAGTTGCAGACAAGAGCATGTAATCATTCCCAAATTTTGGAAAGGGTTTGCAGAGTTAGTGGGTAAACATGAAAGGCACAACATCAGACCTGTCATATCTGTGCAGATGGTGTTGCACTCATGCAACATGGGCTTGGAGCTGGAATTTACCTAAGTGAAAAGCAGAATACTACTAAGCAAATCACCCACCAAGCCAAGCCTCCTCAGCCCAGTCCTTAGAACTATCCCAAACATTTTACTTCCATACCACACGGCATGTCACTCACAAATACCTGGGATCCTCTGACTGGGGGCACAGCACCAAGCATGTTTGACTGAGAGATGCCTCAGTCAGACAGAAGAGAGCACATTTGCTGCTCCAAGCACAGCTTGCCAATAGTCTTTGTTTAGTCAGAGCAAACTCACTCCATTTTCAGTGTTCATCACAAACAGTGACCTCAGCCCAACTCTTGCTCAATAAACAGAGGAATTCCCCCACACCAGAAACTATTTTTCTTTGCTCAACAAAGACATAAAGTCCCCTCAAATCTTCCTGTGTTAGTTTTAACCTTGCCCTCATGAACAAACAGCACATATTTGCAATACTATATGCAACAAACACACAATACTTATAAATATTTATAACTAATACAACACACTTTCAAACAAACTTCAGATTAATGTAAATGCAAGTCAAAGGAAGAGTCCAGATATCCTAAAGGGAAGTTTACACTCCTAACAATGGCCAGTTTGAGACAGACTTGAGGATGTTTAATGGTCATGAATGACTAACAAACGAGGAATTCATTCACTTGAAATGAATAAATTGCCAATCAGATCTCTGTACTCAGTAAAACTGCCAGTTACACTCATATATACCCAAACCAATTATTTATGAGTCCCGTTTACATTTCTCTAAGTTTCTGAACAACAGACACTGGAGTCACAAACCAGAACACTTTCTTTTCTCTGCACCTCCTTCAATACACATCCTCCACAAAGCATCTTTAAAAAAGTTTGGTTTAAACCAAGCTGACCTTATCCATCGCTTGTGCTACTCAATTACCTCCAGGAAGGCAGGAGATGCTGTTTGAGCTCTGGTTGCCCCAGACCTCTCTCTTGTCCAAACTCTGGGTGCACAGCTGCTCGCGTGCATTTAGAACCAAAGCCAGTTCTACAGGGTAGAAATGTCTTCTTTTGACATTGAATTTAGTAAAAATCTATCACTAAGTTCAGTTCCATAAAATGTGCTTTGCAGAATAGAACTTGGAAGTCCTCCCACTGGCTTTCTCACAAGCCTGTCACCAACACCAGGTGTGTCATTAGCAAAGAGACAGAATGGAAACAAGAGGAGGAATGGAGCAAATCCTTTACCTTGGTTCTTTGGAAGACAGCCTTAGGGTCTAGAGTCTTGGTCTTGCCAGGGTTGTTCTTATTTGTTTTAATCCAGCAAATGTCCTCACATCTTCTGTAACCCCATTTGCGCAGACACTAAATGTTATAAACAAGTAACACAGTTCACACTACACAAAAACATCAAGTGACCTGAACTGAACACTCACTTAGGCACTTGACTTTTCTTACTCAATGACTGTCCAGCTACTACAAACCTGTCTGTGACCAAACCCCATCTAGCTGGCCACCTTCAGCCAAAGCAAACCAATCAATAACTACAGGCTGCCCTTAAGCAGTTGTCTGTGAATTGCTTTCATGGAAAGCACTGCTCAGACTAAATAAAGAATGAATGTTTCAGCACAGCAGGAACCAATTGGGAATTCTTAGTGCAGCATCCCCAACACAAGCAGCGTTTCCCTGGCATGCAGAAAGATGACAATTGTATCTCAATTTATGAAACAGCAGGACCTTTCTCCCTGCATGAATATTTCTGGCAGAAAACTACTGAGACTTCTGTTAAAAAAAGTTGCAACTTGGCAACCTGCTCCTCTGTCAACATACGTACATCAAAGCCAAGACCCCAAGAAATTATGCTTCCTTGCATAGTCAATGACTCATCTGGACATTTACAGTATATAAAGAGTTAATGCCATTTAAAATCACATCTCCTCCAACACAGCAACAAAACATCCCTCAGTAGTTAGGGCTGAGAAGTCTATACAGGGAAAAGTCAAAGATAAAAATAAACTCTTAAGCCTGTCCCTGATAAATTGAATTAAAACAACATCTTACCACTCGGCCGAGATCCAGACCCTCGCCTGAGCCACACCACAGAAACACAAATGACCTTGGGGCTGCGATTTCTTCAATTTCCAATTTCATGATCTAGTAATAATAAGTGCAATAAAAGCGTTCCTGAATTAAGTGCAAATCACCAGCTGTATAAGGAAGAATATTGAGTCTTGAGACATTGCCACAGAAACCATCAGGAAGCACACCTGGGGGCCCAAGGGGGAATTCCTTGTTTTGTTTTGCCTGTGTGCATGGCTTTTGCTTTTCCCCATTAAACTGTCTTTGTCTCAAGCCATGAGTTTTCCAGCTTTTACCCTTCCAATTCTCTCCCTGATCCCACTGGTGGGGCTGGGCTGCTGGCTGGGAAGAAACCATCACAAACAGAAATCCTACCTGTATAAAAAATTCTAGACTTAAAAAGACCAATACAACCCACATGATCTCCTCCTCAAATCTCTGCTTCGTTCTGTCATTCCATTGGGCAGCAGATATATTTAATACAGCAGCAACAGTACTCTGCTTTTCCTCTCTGTAAGTACTTACATGAAGGCTGTTCTAAAAATCCCAGCTTAATTCCTGTCACTGAATAGCAAAGACATTCTCTTCATTTTCACTTTCAGGAAAAGCAGCCAGAATTTATGAGGACAGTGGTTCAACAATGGCAGATGAGTAACATTCAAGACGAAGTAACTTTGGACGCAAAGCATCTGCTAGTCATCACAAGTTGAAAGGATTCATCTCTAACTTGCTAACACAACAAATCAAGCTTCATTCAGTGCCACTCTGAGGAAAAATAATGCAGTAGCAGCCATTCTAAGAGGATATAACTCCAAACTAGGAGGATGAGTCCTGCCTCCAACACACCAGTTTTTCTGTTAGGGTGGAATGTTTTTTCCATGGGCAGGCACTACCAGGCACCATTTTTGAATAAATACAAGAGAAAGACTTCCACAAGTGAGGCTTATCTATTTTGTTAAGTTTTTATGGATTACTACTGGTTTGACTATTAAAATTTCCTAACCCAATCAATACTTGGAGAATGGAGGAATGTCAGTAAAGCAAACTTACTTGCACTTTTTGCTAGAAGACCAGCATGTTAGAAGGCATGCCTTAAGAATCTCAAGAATTTCAAGAAACAAGGGAATATTTTCAGTGGACATTAAGTTAGTTCAACAGCCAAAAATCAAACAGAAAGCTCAGTGAAGGTAAGGGCAGAGAGAAAACCCACTATTACAACGTTCAAGCTTTCAGCCAGGCTCAGAGAACAAAAAGTTGTACTTACTAAATGAAACCCACAAACTATTTACTTAAACAAATGTATGAAATGTTCCTCACAGCAAAAATGGTACTTACATCATCCCAGGTCCAGCATTTTTCATTGGCAGTAATGCCAGTCTCTCGGTAATATTCTTCCAATGGTGGCTCCAGGAGAATCACATCAAATTTGGACTTCAGTTCCCTAATATCAAAGGCTTCCAAGTCTGCTTGCAAATACCTGTTTAAACAGAAGATGCCAGACTGCTTGGACAGGGTGCAACAGTGGCCTGAGAACTACACTCCACGCAGCCCTTCTGTGCCGCCAGTTAATGGTGGGGTCTCCTGGGTGGGCTGTACATCTCAAATGCTCTAAATCCAGAGGAGATCCATCACACATCCTCACCTAATCGAGGCTGGATGCTATTGCATTGTGGTTTTTAAGTAGTCTTAAACAGTTTTCAGGATTCTAACTTAGCAAGCAGGAAATGATGCTCACACAGACTGTACAACAATACCTAGTGCAGACTCACTGCACTTTCTCTACACCCATGGACTCTAATAGGAGGAAACAAACATTTAAGAGGCAAACACTCACTGCCTGGCTAACTGGCAAAGTGGCATATTTTTAGAATTATTCCAAAGATTCTAAATACTGGACACGTTACTTTTTACAGAGTATATATGTATTTCTCTGTTCCTGTACCAAGCAAAATCCCCACCTCCCACTGATTCTTTTAAAACATGCTCTCTTAAGAGTGCTCATGCACTCTTAAGACTTTCCTCCACACCTGCACACCACTCACTGCTCTATCACTGTCAAAAAAATTACACTGCCCTCCCTGAAATTCCTTTAACCTTAGTACAGCTGATGAGTACACCACCACCTTCCCCTTCCCAAAAAGTGTGTGGAAGCGATTCCATATGTCTGCTTGGTGTTGTCAGAAGGCAGCATTTGATTACTGGGTTCCCCTTTTTGTACTTTATGACCAAAACATGCTGAGCTTAAAAGAGCAGGTTGAATTCTGTGGTTTAGAGCAGGTTGAGTTCTGTGGTTTGTGCTCAGTTGTTCAGACAATTATTTCATGGGGTTTTATGTGACCATCATTAAATAAGGTGGATTTTTGTGGTACAGATTAAGACTACTGCATATGACAAGCACAAGGTTAAGCTCAGAGAGGTCTGAATCCCTGGAGTAACACACTGCACACTGAGGCTGTGTCTGACATTCAGCAAAAACTCTGAGGTAATTCCAAGTCAATAAGGACAAACGACTTCCAGTCAGCCTAAACATTTTTGTCTTCAACTCCAAAGTAAAATGTGGTTGATGGATACTGAGATAATAGCTGAACATGATACAAAAAACAGCTGCTACAAGAAAAGCTAAGGTTATACTAACAGGGCAATTTTTTAAAGCTCTTCTTGTTATCATAAACCACACGATAACATGAGATTCACCACCACATGATATTCTTTTAGTTTCCAAATTAAAGCCTGCAGCCAAATCAGTTGACAATTGGTCTTAAAAAAAAATCAAAGCTCTAGAGACTATAAATAATCACACACTGGAAAGAAAATCTAGTTTATACACTGGATTAAACATCTGGATTAAACCAACAAAACTAGAGTGGTCTTATTCTTCTATGCTTCAATTGATTCATTTGTATACACAAACAGAAAGAGAAAAATGTAAATTCTAAGCAGGTGCTGAAGATAAGAGATTTGCAAAGCAGACAGCTAACTTCAAACAGGTCTGGAGAAGAAAGGCATTTTCCACAAGAACACTTACATGGGAGGAGTGTTAGATTTAGATATCAGCTCATCCTTCAATCTGATGAGCTCTCTAAGTTTTGGATATTCTTCAAACCTATCTGCTAAGCCTAAGAAGAAGAAAACATGAAGTTAACAACTACTTAACAGAGTAAATCTCTATCAATTAAGCATTGTCCAGTATTCTGAATAGGTCCAAATGTTAATATTTAGCCTCATTTTAGTTTTTGTTAGAACAAGGCAAACCCTTTATAGCAGTTTTTTGTTCAGCACTTGACAAAGGCCTCCTGCCCTCACCCAGCTGATCAGGGCTGTTACTGATGCAGTGTCTATGCTCTGACCTTCTCTAGAGCACTACAGTGGACCGGGAATTCACAACTCCAGTTACCAGAAGGAAACAACCTTTCAGTTAAACTGAAAGTGCCAGGATGATGAAAGAAGTTATTTTGGTTTTCCCCCCATCCATAAATTTCTATTAAGATCTAATTAACATTAATTCACAGCATAGTCTATGTAATCTTTGATGACTGTTTCCAAGGTGGCACCTGGGGTGTGTCCGGCTCCCTGAGGCAACCCTTACACTGAGATGTGGTGCTGGGGTGGCAGTCATGAGGATCTGAACACGTTCCTACATTTGGCTTTATGTCAATTTTTCAACCTTTCATGTGTACAGAATGCAAAACAGAGAACCCTTGTTAGATCTTTTGCAGCACATATTGTAAAAAGGAAAATATACTTTGAAGTTTATTTCATTCTTCCTTGGAGACAATGGGTTTGCTACTGCCAGCAGCAGGTTCAGCATAAACTAACAAGTGCCATTCCTGCTTCCCAAGCAGTATCACTTCAACTTTAGTAGGAGTTATTTAAAAGGCTTCATGTTCATTTAAAAGTACAACTTGGAGTGGTACTAATAAATTGGGGAAAAAAACCTCACCCAAACCCACAAACCCTTCATCTTTCTCCTGATTTTAATTCAAACTATTTAAGTCCCAATCCTAGGAATGAAATTATAAAATCAAGTTCTCAGTACCTAACCTTCATTATCTCTAGCTACTTGTGCATAAAACACCCAAAAGTTATTTTCATCCTTTTCCTTACATAACAGCTTATAAACTACTGCTGTGTTCTCCTGATTTCCACCACTGTGCTGCTTCCAGACAAGGTGAGTCCAATACCTCAGGGCAGCAGAGACAGAAGCCAGCTATCAGCAGCTAAGCAATAGGCACAAAAGAATTTGCAATCAAACCCGCTCTAACTAACCAAACCCAGACCCACAGGTGTCTCCCTCTTTTCAAGCAGCACCATCAAAAAGATACAGCTGGGTGTTCTACAACCACTTGTCTTTCTTTGGGCCACCCCCACTAACAGGGAGCACCTCAGCAGAGCTGTGCTCACCTCAGCAATGTGCAGCTGGGCACAGCTCAGCCCTGTTGAGGGCTCTGGCCCAGCCGCTGCTGCCGTGTTCATCCCCACACCGACACTTGCATTGGTCCTGTCCCTTCCCCATCTGTTAGGCAGCAGGGAAGTCATGGCACACAACAGGGACTGCTGTTCCTCCCTACTCATTTCCAAGAAGAGTGTAGAACTGCCTCAAGCACGTAACTGTGAAGCCCAAGTGTTTCTGAGATATAGATCCAATTGAGTCAAAACAGTCAATTTTTCTTAAAAACCACCCAGATGTGCTTCACAGAAGCATTCACAAAATATAGAGAAGAATAAACTAGAAGCCTCTGGAGGCAAACCAAACCTCTTTGGGCTGCCATCTAAAAACACAACCCCCTTGCCCTGGCAATCTTACACTTGATAAAATACGGCAAACTGTTGCATAGAACTGCAGAGGGAGATGTCCTGCTCCTCTTAAAAACCAAATGCCACGCACATATACTGGGAAACAGGACCAAACCGTGCCTTAGTTTTAGCAAGTTTAAACTCAGGCCCCCTGTACCATGATTTCAGTAGCAAGTTATGTCTGGATGCATGTAAACTTGAAAAGCAACGACCTCTAAACCTGGGCATTCCAGTGAGATGTCAGCAGTTACCTAATTTAGCCGGGAAACCTTACCAAGGGTAAAAGCAGCCTTGGTAATAATGACCTCCAAGTAACTGAAAATAAAACCATTCATATAGATTTCTATACTGACATGTAGCACACTGAGAAAAAAAAAACTAGGAAGAGTTTGTGTATCTGCACTTGCCAGAAAGTGTAAGGAATTAAAAAAAGCAGAAGAAACCGCAGCGCTATTGAATCAAATGAGTTATCTTCAAACAGCTGCTGGCTGTGACATACCAACATCTCTGATGAAGTTCTGGGGTCTGTGTCCTGTATCCACAAAGTGCTGGCAGTAATCGTTGTGTGGATTTAAGCTCTGAGTGCCCTGGAGAACAGGAAGAAGTTCAGAGGGAGCAACAGGAGATAACTGAACATACACAGACACATTGTATGTGTTAGCCTGATAAATGAGAAAGGAGATTATCTTTTCAACATGCCTTTGTAAGCTCCACTAGCCAAGACCATCCTTTTAGTTCCAAACCAGGCCCACCATTCCTGCAGCTCATTGTGAGCTGCCTCAGAACAATGCAAGCACCAGTTAACAGTCAGATCTATCACAGGCAACTTCTGTACCTGTGAGTTCCAAGCCACTACTTGAGCCTTTAAAGCTGTATTTCAGATCCCATCAGTTGCAGGAAGAGTTTAACACAACTAGGCCAGCTTTGACTACACTTCCAATTGCAAAAGCAGCTCACCTTAAGAAAGGTACTGGAATCCTTGTAAATCTCTTCTTCATAGGGCAAGTTTTCTTCATCTTGCTGCAGCTCTACTTCATCCTTGGAAATAAAGCAGGAAATAAGTGTGCATACAAGACCGAGCTGTTTCTGGCCTTTCCTTAAGAAGCAGCAGCAGAATCATAACAAGAAGTGGACTGTCTACAGACAGCACATCCAGCTCCAATGTTGAAGGGGGAAAACAATTACCTATTCCCCAAAAAGTCGGCACCTCTCTCACTGACAAGGAGAGTGTTACCGGGAAAGGCCTCTGAAAGAAGAAAAGAAGAAGAGCCCCTTCACTTCCAACCCCTGACAGTGCTTTACAAGGTGTAGAACTTTACAATTTTGTCCCACAAAACTTTCATTCTTCAGACTGAAAGTATTATTTTGTTGAAGTTCTTCTGCAGCAGAACTTCTGCGCATTTATATCCACACAATCATCTCTTATTTTCCAGCCTTAGCAAAGTCCAAGCTTTGCAGAAACAGCTCATGGTACAAGTCAGTATTTTATCTGGACTGTCCTTAAATGTAACTTTAACATTCCTATTCCACAGCCCCAAAATTTGCATTAAAAATACCTAAAGAGCCACCAACTGCTCATTCAAAAGTTTCTGGGATTCAGAGATCTGTTACACCAATGTACTCTGAACATCCAACACAGAACTCAGGGAGAAGAGGAACTCAAGAGAGACTCACTTCACATCACTTTCTGCCTTCCCACTGCTCCTGGATCAACCCAGTATACATGCTCATAGAACACCGAAGTACAACTGAAGAACTACTAACTGATATCATTTGCCATATTATTACACCTCTATTTACCCTATGCTACACAAGCTGTCTGAATGCAGAATAAAAATTAAGTGTTGTCCCTCCCGATTTTGATTCCTCTAAATGTCAAAATCTTTGAGTGAGCGTCTCTAATTTCCAAAGTGGAAATGCCTGATGTGATAAATAGGTCACAGGTTCCCCTTCCCTATTCAGGTGACGAACTTAAAGAGATACACAGTCTTTTTGCTTGTCTGTTTAACCAGATCAAAAGAAAGATTAATATCAGAAGCAGTGTTTGCAAGGGAAAGAAATGTACAGACAAGCAGCTGCAAGTGTTATTCAGACCAAAAAAAAAACAACCTGAAAGCTTGAGTTTTACTAAAACCTGCTTATGGCATCGCAAGTTACACCTGTTTCCTTCTTCCAGTTTTCTGTGAATCTTGTCCTGATGATAAGCACCAGTTAGATACCTGAGTTATCCCAGTTCTCTTTATGCCTTAAGTGATCTAAAAAGAGTCTTGTGGCCACAAACAAAAGCCCACAGCACCAACTTTCAAAGGGAAAGGACACAGTCACAGCAGAGACAGAATGACAGCAGCAGTAGCACAAGATACTAGGTTCTTGTACATTAATTATCTGTGTTTTCCAAAGCATCTGCTATAGAGTTGCTGAGTTAGGGAAACAAACTCCCCACAATGTTCAAACATAGATTGTTTCAAATGACTGGAGATACATGTAATCCATGATTCAACCAAGTAAGCTTTCTTCAGCTTCCACAACAATGACATGGAAGCGTCCCAAGCCCGCAGGCCCCTGCTTGCACAAATGAAGTAGAACAGGGGCAGTCTCAAATTAGGCTGGCAGACAGCAAAACAGAACCACAAGTGGTTTTGTACTCCACACAAAGAGAAACTCCACAAACCAGACACTCATACAGGTTCAAACAATGGACTTAAATCACCTGGGGAAGGCAACAGGTGGAACAGCATCATCAGCCCCAGAGTGTGGTGAAAAGCCTGGCAGTGGCAGCAGAAACTCTAATCCCATTATATGTCACTTCCAAATACAGACCAGGAAGCTCAACTAACCCTGGGACAACTGTTACAATTCCACAGGAAAAGAGTATTTTAGGAGCTCTCCAGAACCACAACTAAACTCTCTGACTTTGGTGCATCTCTTCCCTATCACCCAACCCCCAAGGCTGGCAAGGCAGAGCCAGGCTCCAAGACTGGAGTCAAGCTGCCAGACTGGAGCCAGTGCTGCCCTTTGTTCTCACATCAGCCTGGGCCTTATGAAGAACCACCACTATAAATTCACACATTCTACAGAAAAAACAAAAATAGACACACAAATAATAATAAAAAACCCCACCAAAATGAAAACACTTTTTTCCCCTTTTTTTTGCATCAGATGATCCTACATGGCTGAGCAAGCAAAGTAAAATACTTCACCTTTTATCTCAAAAACTGCTCTCACACAGGTTTGAGAGTACATTCATTTCCACCAAATCTGAAGCCAGGGCACAAAAATTTTAAATACTTTCAGAAGACTTACCTGGTCCCATCACATAGAGCCCAACAGTGCAAATCAGGGATACAGACACAAGTCCCTTTACATCAGAAATACCCCTGATTTTCCAAAAACTGGAAAACTTGCAAAACTTATCGACAACACTACTGGCTAAGTCTGTTATTGCTTTTGTCTAAGTTGCATTAAACACAATACAGTAGGGCTTGACACCTTAAGGACCCAGATTTTTGTAGGAGTTCATATTACAAGACTAAATTTAAGCAGGCTCAGAGGGCTCAGGAAGAAGTTACATAAACGCAGATGGAATTTTACTGTTCTTATCTCCTTGCCAATAGGGAATTAGCAATGCCTGCAAGAAACAGCTGATGACTCCACTATGGATGTTCCACTGCGAGGTTTCAAGTTTCCTAAGTCTGTTCAACTGCTCGGCTAAATTTTTTCTGAGCTACTGTTATTAAAATATTCTTCCGTTTCAACAACAAGGAAAAAGTCTGGCCACTTGCAAGTGGTTACAGCCCACCTCAGAGTAAGTCTTCTCCACAGTAATTAAGGAAACCTTAATGATAAGATTCATGTACTTAGGCAACCCAAGTGACTTATCCATATATACTTTATAGGTAATTAAGAATGAATTCTTTAACCACGTACTTGCTGAAGAAGTAAAATTAATCAATATTAACTGATCATTAATGGAAGAATAAAAATCCTGTTTCACAAACACTCTTCTACCTAACAGTGACTAACACTTATGTTAAAAATAATGTCTGTCCCTTTACATAGAGACTTTCAAAATCAATCATCAAAAACTATCCTGTCAGACATTAACTTTTTTGTTTAGCCAGATAAAACACAGACAATATTACAGAAAGATTTACAAACCTGAACACAAATGTAACATGACTAAGGCTTTGTATTTAAAAAATTACTATTTCAGGGATTCAAGAGAATAGCAGACTCTGCACTGCTTCATGAATACACTGACATTGATTCTATTTATCCACAGAAACAAAGTTACTAGGCCATGGAAAAACGGGAGAAGGACATACACTGCAACCAGATCCCAAAGCAAACCATAAAGATATCTGTATTATAATCATGTCTTTGTTTAAGCTCTATCTCCCATCTCGGCCAAAGCATCACATTAGAAGAAAGCTGTCAAACAGCTTTGGGATGAACATTTGAAAAGTGAAGGGCATGAGAGTTTGACACTTCAATGACAATGGAGACATTTTGATTTGCTTTTTTCAACCCAACTCTTCCCGGACATTTTGGACACTTAAAAGAACACCCTGAACCAAGCCTCTTACTTCCAATTCCCTTAGAATCCCTTGTTTCTTCCACTCATCTAGAACTGCATTCCTTGGTCAGAAGACACCCTCAGCCTCCCTTGTCTCATTCCATGGCTTGTGCCTGCTGCTAACTGCAGGCCTGCCTTTTGACACAACAAAATCCCAGTCAAGACTCTTTCTGTGTGTACCCAAGCACACACACCTTTCACCACTTCTTCCCACAGCCTGCCGTGGCTCAGCGCTGTTCCCTGTAGGCACTTACACCTGGGCCAGCCTCCTCTTAGGAGCAGCCCTAATTCAGCCTCCACGCATTGGGGTTTGGTGTGTACAGCTCAATGCACTGATGGCACACCTGAGGTGAACCATGTAGCATCCATGTCCCCTCGCTTACACTTCTGCACTGGAAGGCATCCAGGGAGGGGTTCCAACACTGTGGAACACACGTATTATATTTTAATATACACACATGTTTTCTAAGTACCTCAGGGACAAAACACCAGAGAAAAGTACCTTTTTCCTCTTTTTCTTACCTTATATTCTTCAATCTCTTCCTCATCAGCTTCTCCCTCATCTGGATATTTACGTTTTGCATTTGGTGCAGAAGTATCATAAGCAGCCCTACAACAAGCCAAAAATCCTCATAAGAAAGTCTCCATCTCCAAAGAAAAGTGTTTGGGAATCTTTGATAATATGCCTTGACTGCATGATACAAATTTGAAACTATTTCAAAACATCATACATGAAAAGCTATTCCTCCCTCAATATATTTGAGTTCAGCTCAACTTATTAAGGACAGAACTCCTGAAAAGAGTAATTCCCTTGTCTTTCTCATTTTTCTCCTCTCAAAAGTACAGCTTATTTTAACCAATGCCGTATATCTACAGAATTAAGCTCATTCCCTTCCACTTCTCATTTTTCTGTTGTAAAAGGTACAGCTTGTTTTACCCCAAAGCAGTTTGTCTACAAAATCAGGCCTGTTCACACACATATGAGAACTGATAGGCAGCATCTGCTGTCCCAGACATACCTGTAGTTTCAGGAGGACTTTTGAACTTAACTGCCCTGAACTGCGCTTCGCAAAGGCATGAAGGCTCCGGCACCCAAGCAGACGGCCCATTCTGAATTCAGATCTCGGTTTTCCTACACAATAGCTTTTCAACACCAGAAACAAAAGCCAGCCTTTATTCCCAAACTGCTCTTAGAAACGAATAACTAGACCCTAATCGCCTCGTTCACCGCTCCGATTTAACCAATTACTGAATTTTCTTTCACCGAGTGCAACTCCATGGCATTTCCCGGGCCTGTACTCCCGTACTGGTACCGAGCCCCCAGTTTTGCACAGCCACTCCCCTCCGATACCGACCTGCAGGTCTCCCTGGTCTCCGCGATCTCCCGCTGCTCATCCTTGCTATTGAGCACGGCGCCGATGCTGTCCGCGTTCTCGGCCCCCAGCTGCACAGCGGGAAACACAAAGTGACGCCGCGGCCGGCCCGGCCCTGCCCGCACACGGCCCGCGGCGCGCCCCAGGCCCTCGCCCCCACAGCGCCCCGGCCGCTCCCGGCCGTACCTGCTGCGCCAGGAGCTGCCGGCGGAGCTTCTGCCGCTCACGGATCTCCTGCAGGCGGCTGTTCATGGCCCACACCGGCCCCGGCCCCGCGCTCCCGCCGCCGCCGTCACTTCCCGCCGCCGTCACTTCCGTGCCGCGCGATTCCCGCAGGAAATCCCGGTGCCGGCGCCCGGGCGGTGCGGCGGGCCGTGCTCGCGGGTAGGTGCAAAGCGCGCCTTCGCTCCGCCGCTGCTGTGCACCGACCACCCCTGAGGCGACATCCGGCTCAGGCCGTGCCACAGCTGTGAGCACTTAAGCACCTGGTCGGTTTTTCTAAAGTACAATCTTTATGTCCAATTCCAGCGTCCCGTGTGGTTAATGTTAGCTTCATGTTTTGCTTTCATCTTCTGATCCTTCAGAAACTTGGCTATGAGGGAAGAGAATCTTTGAAGCTCTTTTCATCTGACTTTGACATCTTTCCAACTTCTTCCTGTCTCCCCTCTCCTCTCTACTGTGTCTGGGAATGTATCTAATCCATATTTCATGCTGACTTTCTGAGAGCTATTCAGAACTCAGTGAAGAATTAAGATGGAAATAAAGGCCTGCAATAAACCTCAGTCCCTACTGTCTTAGAAAAGGAAACTTAACAAAATATTAAGAAACATTACAAATTATCCCCCAGTTACAATTAATGCTGATGTTTGCTCTCCTGACACAGACCAATTCTTCCCATAATTGGCAGTGATGCGGCCAGCGAGAGCTGAGAAGTGACACTCAGCCCTGCCACACGGCGTGCTGTTCCTCTGCTGGTTTCTGAGTGCCAGATAACGATACGCTTTAGTGATACAAGATGTTATTCTCCTTTTTTTGAATGTATATATATTGTGTACATGACAATGACATTATGCAGGTCACACGGTGACACTGAAAACTGAGAAAGATGCACGAAGAGAAGGAAATGAAAGAAATGCAGACCAATAGCAAAAGAAACCATTTCCAGCTGCTCACATTTCTCAGTGATAGAATATCCTAGAAATATGGAGTTTTTGAAATGTAAAAACCCTACAATACCAAATGTTGTGTTTTCTATCTCATTAGGGAATACATTACTAGTCATACTATCTATAGAAATGTTATCGGAAAAGAAATCCTCAGTAGCCATCTCATGCTACTGTACAGTGCTTTGATACTGTTGGCTGTAATGAATACAGTAGAAGTCTCTCACAGTAACAAAATCACTTCCTCCTGGGTGTGATATGATGAGGTTTGTGGGAGCCTGCACTCCATTTTTAGAACTGGTGGCTAAGATGAGCTGATCTTTACAAACATTAATGACTATGAAGATGTTCTGCTGCATACATGCACGCTTTCAAAACAAAAAAGCTGTATTTTTGCAGAATGCTCCATGCCTTTCTTCTTCTCTGTGCATGCTGTGGTCTCTCCGAGCCTTATATCCAGCCTGTGTTTCTGCTAAGGTAAGTATCAGACCAAATTCTAATAGTCTAATATGGTCTAATAGTGACTAAGGTGTTTGTGAAACTGCCATCAACTCTGATCCATTATCCAGACCTTTTCCTTCATATTTATGAAGCCAATCGTTTCCTCATCTCGTTTTTATTTAGCTGATTGTCCCTGAGTACACTGCCTTTCACTTCTCTTTACCGACATGCATTCAATCTTTTTAATTATTTCTATTGTTGCGATAATTTTGAATTCAAACCCTGTCCTCCAACCTACTTTTATCTACTTCCAACATCAGGTTGTTGTGAAATAAGCAGACATTCTCTTCCACTTAGTTTAACCATTTATGGCATTATAAAGTATTTATAAAACACTAACAAATAACAACACAACTTCACACCCATTTGGGAATTGTGTTACACTGACTTATATTCAAGTCTAGACTACTCCATTTAACAAAAAAATTGCTACTTTTTTTATGTCAGTAGAAATTATTGTAAGTTACACAGAATTAGACCCAAACTAATTTAGCTAAACTTAATTTAGCATTGTTCTTCACAAGACTCAAACGACATTGTGCCTTATTAGGTGCTACATAAATTCATGAACTAAAAGCACCAAATGGACCAAATAGATGAAATGAAAAAGTTTATCTCTTAACTCAAAAGAGATGATTAGAAAAACAGAAAAGATAAGAATATTTTATAATAGAAAAAACCAATGTTAGCATGGACTAGCATCACACTCCTCTTATTTCATGTCTGTTTTCCCCATGCTTTCAATGATGTACCTAGATCTACCTCTTTAGAAATACCTTTATGAATAGTTACCTCAGTTTTGGAGCCTGTTTCGAACAAGTGACAGTATCCCAACATCCAGTGACGGTGGCTTTTCTACCCTTGCCTTAGGCTGTGTACCCGCCAGAAGGCAAATCTGACTCAATCAGCCTATTGCAAAAACACTGCACCCATGATCTGCACAAAGTCACTGCAGCAGCTCCAATTTTGTTTAAAAATCGATTGGAAGTAACTAAGTAGCAGCAGAGCGTCTATCAGGCCAGTACTGCCTCTCCTTAGTAAGCCCACAAGCATCCAGCCAAAACAGAGCCGTCATAAACACCCTGCCAAAGGCTGAGGATAATTTGCTGGGCATGTGCTGCGATTTCACACTTCATCTAGGTCAAGTTGCACTGCCACTTGATCCAGCCTTGAACATGTTCTTTGTGAGAGACACAGATCTGTGATGATGGAGCTGCTGCTGCCCCTGCACCAACTGATCATAGCTGGACGTGACCACCAACAGGAATTTTCAAAGAGATTCTGTAACTCCTTTGTTTTTGAATGGCATCATATTTCATTCTGCTTTGTCAGCAAGAATAAGTGACTTGCACACAAAAGTTTAAAAAATGCTAAAATATTTCGAATTCGCCTACATGGAAGAAATTTATTTAGTTTCTTAAATGGCCTGAACTAAACATTTTTCTGGCTTCCTCACAAACAGTATCCAACATTGCTGGAAGAAAACCAGCAGGACTGGGGCAGAATTAGAGAATCTTTTTGAACAGAGCTTTGCTTCGCTGAAAAACGTGGATGGGTCAAGAGAGTGTTTTAAGACCTTGCACTGGATTTATTTAACTGCTTGGAATAAAAATAATTTCTGCTTTTAAAAATTCCTCTGTCTTGTTCTAGAAATGTGACAAAACTACCAAAATTATAGTCTATATTCTTAATTCAAGATATCCTATTTACAGATATGCAGATTTGACATTAGGAAGCATTTCTTTATGAGAGAGTGGTCAAAGACTGAGCAGGCTCCCTGGAGAGGGGATCAATGCCCCAGGCAACCTGTCAGTGTCTTAGATGTGTTTGGACAATGCCCTTAACAACAGCCTTTAACTTTTGGTCAGCCCTGAGGTACTCAGGCAGTTGGACTGAGTCTAACTAGTCTGGTCTAGTTTATACTATTCTACAAATTCCTTGTGTTCATTTGTATTGCAGAAGGTAAGACTTGGCCTTTTTACATTTCTTCCCTCAAGCCCCACTTCATTTGGAGGTCAGGCAATACCAGCTTCTCACCACATTCAGAGAATTCTTTTCAGCAGAAATGTCTGTGTATATGCCTTGAAATACAGCATGTGAAGAGAGGGTGGAGTGCAGCTTTATGTTGCATTACATCTAGCCTTGTATTGACTCCTTTTCACTTAGACACTGCCCCCTTTGTGAGGCAGGAGCAAATCTCCAGTAATTATACAATTCAGTGATATTATTTGTTCTACCATTCTACCACTGAGCTGAATTTGATCCACTCAAGGGCAGTACAGATCTAATGACATGATATCTCTTGGCTTTACTGTTACAAACTAAAGCATCAAAGTGTGAATTGGTAATGCTTTGAGTATCAGAGAGCCATATTTCTATACATCTCAGTGTTCACTGACTTAAAGACTTAACTCTAAGAGCACCGAGATCAGAAAACATTATGTATCACTTCTCTGCTTTCCCTGTGCTTTCCACACATGAAAATTATACTGCCAGTTGTATCTTACAGCCATCATCTGTGTCTCATCATGCTTGCAAAAGAAGCCCATTCATTTTTATGTTTACATGTGGTACTTGTGCACATGCTCTGTCTCAGAGCTGGTTTGTTTGTGCTGACTGGCAGTAAAGGAGACCGAATGACACTGTACAGAACGTGACAGGGTATGGCAGCTTTGTACACTGAAAACCACCTGTGTCTGATGTCTCTGTATTCCAGAAAACTCATCCTTATGTACTACCTGACATACTCAGAGCTTTAGTTTTCAGCATTATCTAGTGTCTCCTGGCTACCTCCATAGCTAAGTAAATGGGGTATTTTCCATCAGCATGTTATTTCTACAAAACAGTTTAAAAATACAGCCCTGAATTTATTATCTTCTTATTACTCCAGAATATGGCTTGTAGTTATATCTTAGGGAAAGAAGTTTTTCTGGTTTTTACTTTTCCTGCATCCTAGGAAATTCAGAGAGAAATTCAAGAAGAAAAAAACACACGTACAGAAAAAAAGAAGCAAACCCATGGACTAGACATCATTAGAATAATTCCCCCAGGGAAGTGGTGGATTTCCCAACATTGGACACTTTTAAGGGTGCTGGACCATCCTGTTCAGGCTGTGCTTTTGGCAAGAAAGTTTGGATCAGATGGTCCTTGAGGTCCTTTCCAATGTGGTGTTCTATGATCCTATGATTCTAATTTCAAGTCCACCTCTACAGCTCCCAGCACAAGTTACTTATTTGACTTCTAAGGGCTAAATGAAGGCTCTGATAAAACTAATGGCAACATTCTGAGACCTGCTTCCAAAACAGAATAATAATCATAATAAAGCAAGGAGAGGTTTGGAATTTTACAGTTGATAAAGTTAGCAGTACCTTCTAGTCAGACAACTGGACATTTGTTCTGGTAGGATTTAACGACTTACCACTGGGAGGTATTGTTTAAAACAACTATGTTAAAAAGTCTGAAGTAAAAAAAAAGTAGAGTGTAGTGTAACACAGCGCTTATTCAAAAAATAAATGGAATGCTAAGCAGATTATTATGAAAAAAGTCACTATCTATGTTTTGTATAGCTGTACTTATAGGAGAAAATATGTTGCTTTTCATAATCCAATGCGCTTAATTTTTCCTTTTAGCCAAGATGGCTAAGTAAGAAAACAGTAAATTGGAACATGTAATTCCACAGAGCCATTAGATTATCAAGGAAATAGCAATGGGGAAATCACAATGATAGGACAAGAGGGATCTGAGGAGATAAGAAAGTCAGAAGTGAAGATGAATAAGGGAGGATTTAGCCAACATTGATTGAAGGAAAGCACTTTGTTTTGCCAGTAGTTCCTGCAGTGGAACTTTTGTGCTTTGCCCCCTTGTCATCTATCACCCTTCCCACCTGCATTCTGTGGGAATGAAGGCAATCTAAGTGCCAATGTCTGTCACAGGTTTGCACAATGTCAGTGCTGTTCTAACTACAGGAGATGCAACTCAATAGTGCAAAGATAACTCTGATCCCATCCAGTACAGAAACTCCTCAAATCCTGTACACAGGATTCCCACCTTATTTATTTTAAAGCATATGTGTCTGCATCATATAATTTCAACACGTTGTGGAAAGGAGGCACAAATACCAAGTACATCTTTGTGCATCACTTTATAGCAATCAGTGTGAAGTGGTTGCTCCAGCTCTGCATATATCTGTGAAAGCAAGCTAGGTACTACCAGGATCTGTGTTTTTTAAAATGTACCAATATGGGCAAACTAAGGCATGTAGTCATAATGCACAATATAATCTCCCTAATACGAGAAGATTCACTGATTTCAATGAAATTATTAACCTATACAGCCAAGAGACCATGGATTATAAACACTCATCAATATACTCCCCTCCTTAACAGTTACACTTCTGAAATAATTGAAATTGCAAATAAAACAAAAGATAATTTAAAATTAGTCCTCATGCTTTCAACACAAACCAATAAATACCAGTCTCTGTGAGTCAAGTAGGTATAAACTGTTTTTTTTAGCTCTCCCTTCAGTAATTATGAGAATATGTGTTCCTTTGAAAAAAAAAATCTTATCCAAAAGTATTATTAATGATAAGAGAAAAAAGTCTTTACAATTTCTTTCTCAGAAAACAAATATATTTTAAATGGGTAGGACTACATTTGGGTAATGTTGACCAGGGATCATTGCTTATATGTAGCTCAGCACTAAAGTAATTCCTGCATTCCTCTGAAACTCTGCAGGAAAAAAAAGTCTTTACACACTCTGTGTGTGTGTTGCTGTTGGAGGTAGTGTAGCAAAGAGCAGAAATGCCTTATTCCATTGCTGCTAATGGGAAGGTGGGACTTGGGTTAGGTGGAAGACAAAAACACAGACCAACCCTGCCGGCCTCACTTTCTGTGGTTTGGGATTTTAACTCCACTTATGCTTCACAACAATGAAATGCAGAATTCAGAAACAGGTATTATTAAGAAATGTTTTCAGAAATTTGTCTCTGAGCAAAGAGAAGACAAATGCTACCATTCCAGACATAAATCATTGGCAGGAACTACCTGAATTGTTTGAGAGAAGAACTTACTTAAACACGTACATTTATAAAACATTGTTTACCCCAGAGAACCTTCTACACATGAACGTCAGAGGAAATTGCAGAAGGTCGTATATCTCAGCTCTGTGAACCAGTTGTCCTCAGTGACAGGGGATGTTTTGTATAAATAAGGCATAATCTTGCTCTGTGGCAGGCTTACCTAATGTTGACTCATTTGCAAGGGCCACCTTCTATATGAAAAAGAGTCCAAAATGTATGTTTTATAAGGAGGCAAACATCAATTTTATTTTTTTTTCCCACAATTTATGTCCCTTAAAGGACTGACTCACTTGCCAAATCCCACACAGATTCAAGGTAGTCAGGTTTGGAACTGAAGTTCCATTTCTTAGCAAAACTCCATTAAGCTTGTCTGTTAACAAATTTATTTTGTATACCATTTCTTCAAAATATCCCCCTTGGCATATTCTTGGCTCTTTAAATATACTTATTTATAGGCTGGCTACAGAGCCTGCCCTTTCACCTAGTTAACAGACTGCAACATATGGGATGCTGCCTTTACTTCCCATCGCGAGCATCAGGAGATAAAGCAGCACCTCTGCTGCATTTCCACAGGCAGGCTGGGGCTCTCCTGCTCTCACACTCCAGTCTCACTCCCCGCTTTGCCACATGGCACCGCACACTTGGGAGCTGCTGAACACTCCTTCTGTGAGAGCAACATATGGAGTGCTTGGAGGTTGCTCAAGGGAGCAATACCAAACCAGGCTCAAACCCCACGGTACTGGGAGTGCACCAACAGGCCTGTATGCTGTGCCAGTTGCATGCTCCTGGGTGTTGCTGAAACAGTAGCAACACCATGGACACATCCTGGCTCCAGTGCTCCAAAGTGTTACACCAGGTACTCCCCTAACCTGCTTTACACATGCAACAGAAAATGGTCCCCAGTTTTAAACCTTCCAGTTTTAACTGCAGTTACTTCATCATGTCTGCGGAACCCAGTGTTGAGCACATATACACCTATGTATTGAACTCCTCCAGGAAAACAAGTTCCTTATTCCCTTATGTCTTGGATCGCAGAGCAAGATATATTCTATTCCCATCTGTTAGAATCTGCTGGGGAGGTGTTTTCTTTATCTCTTCTATGGCCCATTATTCCTCATGGCTCCAAGGGGGAGGGGTGGGTGCCTTCTGTTAAAACCAGAAGTGTTTTTTGTCTCTTCCAAGACCCTTCCTCCCTCCAGGGGATATCTGCTGTTAATGGGCCATGGAGGATCACTGCCTGATAACTGATAAAATTCCATCATCCCATTGGGAGGAGCCAAGCATTCCTACCTGGATAAAAATCTGACAGTCAGAACACCAAAGCAGCCTATTTTCACTGGATTCCCAAGGAAGACTGGATCCATCTTGCCACTGGACCCTTCTACAGGATCATCTCTACTCCAGCAGAACCACATCTGTCACTCCAGGAGGACTTAACTGGACTGCTGCCAACACCCTGACCAACAGGGTCAGTCAGTGTTTTTTTCAGGACTCTGTCAGTGTTTTTTTCTTTTTTTTTTTGTTTGCTTTTTTTTTTTTTTGTACTACTCTATTTTAAATATTCCTAGTAAAGAACTGTTATTCCTGTTCCCATATCTTTGCCTGAAAACCCCTTAATTTCAAAATTATAATTCAGAGGGAGAATATAATAATTCTCCATTCCAGGGGAAGCTCCATTTTTTTCCCTGGCAGACACCTGTCTTTCCAAACTAAGACAAATACAAACTCAGCTACTTGCACAAGAAAGTACTTAAACACTTTAAAAAAGCTTTTCCTGTGATCTCATTACTGTGCACCCTGTGTTATGTGTTAATGGTAACCTCATCAATTACTGGCTGTTCAGCTACATCCTGTGCAATGCAGGGTCACCCTATGGAGCTTATATGGAATTACAGACAAAAAGCCTATTCTCTTCCACATAAGCACAAACCCAAATTAATTTTGAGTCAGACTTGGCAGCATTTCAAATTTCTGCTGCCCATGTAGTTAAAAAGAATGACTCTAATGAATAAAATTATTTTATAAGAGCACTGACTTACATCCTAAAAATGTTGACTCATTTCGGCACACAGTCCCTGGCTCCCTTTGTGTGAAGCCTTGCTTCCTCTCCTAGTCCTGACTTCAGCCTGGTGTTTGATCTCACCCAGTGCTCACTAGGTCATGTGTACAAGTTTTTCCATTTATTTCAGCACTTGATTTATTTGCCCCAACCGTAGTTGATTATATATAAAAAAAAAAAGTTAAAAAAAAAGTACAAAATTATTAGTTAGACAGTATGAAAATAATTTCATTGTTGTGCTTGACGGTTTGACTACATTTTCTCTGCTTTGTCTACATTTTCTCTCACTTCTTTCCTGGGGAACTTCTCACATAGCTCATTGCCTGAAGTCAGCCCTCACTCTGAGCGGTTGCATCTGTGCTGCTGCTTGACGCTAACCTGGGCAGGAGGGAATGCAGGAGGAAATACCTTGGACAGGGCTATCAGTGGCAGTGAGACAGGACGAGTCAAGGCCTTTACTTGTCTCCAGTATTTTAACAAAATTCCACCAACAGCTGGAAGTGCTCAGCTTTTCTAAAATCTCTGCTGACAGCACACTGCACGAGTGACTCGGAAATAAAGGTAAGCAGCTTTACTGAACACAGGAAGAGGCTAATCAGTGAATTTTCCTATTGATTCAAATGGCAGCAGAATTAGACTGATTCTCCAGCTGAATTTTAAGTGCCAGGTACTAAATGTTTTGATATGCAGTACTAGTACTTTTGCATGGATAACCCACACATCAGATACTTTCACCTATTCACATGAGCCACTCATTGAAAATTAGACCTGTATCCTCACATGGTGTAAAATCAGAGCCAGCCACAGGGAAGAACTATCAAGTGCTTTTAGAAAGCTATTAGGATGAAGGAAGCTCTTGAGTAAGTTTCCTTTAAAGCCTCACATATTATGAGTAACCCACATGCTCTGTATTATGTAAATATTTCCAAATTTCCATTTCTTGGGTTACCTAAGGAATCTATGCATGGAAATATGGAGGGAGAAGGGGGTGTTGAAGTGGTCAGATCCATTTATAACTATGAATTATATATTACTCTTTGTTTTATCAACAGTTTGGTGTTGGGACTATCCAATAAAGAGAAGAAAGCAGCCAACCCTGTGGAATTGTACAGAAACTAAAACCTATTCTGGCAGATGATTTCCAACTGCTGTCATGGAAGTTGCCAGTGCACAGCACAGATTTTGCAGCTTTGGTCATGGGTGTTGGTCTATGGACTGCTGTCAAAACAAGCTAAATACTAAGCCTTAGAACTGTTTTGCCAAAGGGGAAATGGGCTTCACCTGGAGCCAGTTCACCTACTGTAATGTCGTCTTCATGGACTATCTTCCCTACCAATCCCAAAAGACCAAAACAAGCCTTTGCTTTCCTATAAAAATACAGCCACTGTTAAACAGAGATTACTGGCTTTAAATCCCCCAGTGCTGCTGAAGAAGTTTAACTAGCACAGTTTCCAAAGATTTATGATTTTTCAGCATTTTTTGCGTTTTTTCCTGAAAAACTAGATGATGTAATTTCAGAATCCAAGTCATATGTAACACCCAGATTGATTCTGAGGTTTCCAAATAACTACTTGCCTATTTTCCTAACTAAGAAAATGAAATATTTTCTTTCCTTTTCATTTGCAACTCAATTTGTGAATGAATTTTCAACAGTTTTGTACAGCAGAGAGAACAGTTTTTAAGGCAGCTGAACGCATTAAGAGATTTCACATTTAGCATCTTTCTAAAGCTATATCAGAGTAATAATCCTCTGTTTCTTGTTTCTAAACATGTAAATTCCACCCTTAAAGCACAGTGCAGTTTTTACTGTTATTTTAAGTGTGAGAGTCCATTTTAAGTCAAAAAGAATCAAGGTTCTGAAAACCACATTCTATAAATGTAACTCTTGCTTTGTTTTTGCTCTTTCCAATAACTTTTGGGTGATTATGACTACATGTGACAGAGGCAGAAGTCATGGAGATAATGAGCTTCCTACAAGTGTGATAAAAGCAGTCAAGCAGATCAGAGTGATTCTCTGCATGACACCTGTAAGTGCCAGAGCCGCAGGACAAACTGTGCATGTGCTCACGCTGTTCAGACACCAGAGAAACCATATGGGGGAGACACTCGGAAATGCTCAAGCCAAGACAGAAGCTGCAAGCCAAGTGCAAAGCACACAGCCTGCAAAAATACTCCATCAGCTCCAGGATTCCTTAGAAGAGTGCCCCTCCTCTTTACAGTGAGTTTACTGTCAATGTCTTGAAAGGATGCCAGACTGAGTCCCTAAAATTGTAAATTGTAACAAAAGCATTTTTTCCTGTAGCATTAACAGAGCTCATATCATAGGGAAAGCTCATTTATAGTTACTAAAACAAATGAAGGCTCCCTCTCCTTATAAGATCACATCAAAAAGAACTATCATGATAAAAATGAAAATGTTCAGCAGTCAGTCTGTACATGTGGATCCTTCCATTAAACCTGAACCCTGTCTTGGGAATGAATTGTTATGACTTTTTTTTTTTTTCTTCTTGATGCTTTTTTGGAATTGTAGTTACTTCCAAACCTTTTTTCCCAGAGTAGCCTGCCCTCATTTCCCCCACTTCCTGCTGAGTACCATTTTGCAAGCTCAAGCACAATACCTCTACCCAAATGGGTAAAGAAAGGTTCACTGCACAGCCCACACACCTTGGGGAGGCAAATGCAATCAGAATACATGAATAAGTGCCAGGCTCAGATCTTTGCCTGAAGCACTTTGCAAGACTCATCATACTCATTTGTTCTCTTTCCCCTGTGCTGATCAGGAGAACCCTTTGTCTTCCAGGCTACAGAGGGTTGAAAAAAGAGCTTAGGTCAGGGAAAATTAAATATTGCTGTTACTCGATGCCAAAAAGTGTTTACTAGGCAATGAAGGAAACCTTAACCAGCTAGGCTGAGCTTGCTTTTAACTGCTCCTTCCCAAGGGATAAAAACAAGCAACTTGTCATGACAGAAACAGAGATTCAGACAATTTTAAAATGGCCATAATGAGTTGCTTTCAGGCTAATGTCTTGTATATAGTCAAATACTTTGAAAACAAATTAAATTCTTGCCAGTCCTGTTTTTTGTTTTTGTTTTTGTTTTTTTAATAATGCATACCCATATCCCCAGAAGAAATCTCAGCAAGAAAGAACAATCTGTGTGTTTCTGTCCACAAAGAAGTGCAACAGACACTGTGATAGCATAGTTATCACGTTGCTTTAGAAACCCCAGCAGAGTATGCTTTAACTTTGTGAGTGATTAAAATACAAACTGTAATGCTGCAATAAAGAATTAACCACAGATGAGCAGAACTAAGATGAACACAGGCAACCCCAAACACTATGGTACCTGCTTTCCTTAGCATTGGAGCTCTTTTGTTCTTATAAACACAAGTTTAAACAGGTAAAGTTGCACTTTGCACCCTTTGAACAGTTTGGATGCTGCTAAAGGAAGGGCACTGTTCACTGCATATATGTGGCATTCTGCATGGAAAGCAGAAAGCACCCTCTTTCTTTTAGACTTTTGTCTCAACAAAAGATAGAGGAAATACTGAAGTGCTCACTCAGGAACCAGATAAACACCAGTCAAAAAAAAAAATTATAGAAGAAAAAGGATCTTATAGAGAGGTGAATCAACTTACCTTGCTAAATAAAGGGTATGTGCTACACGAGACAGAATTTGACCTCAAGAATGAACAGCATAGATTAAAACCAGCAGTAAAGTAAAATATAGTAAGTAACTCAAACTAACAACCGAACAATATGAGAAAAAGAAGAAGAAATAACTGACAGCCATCCCGGTGGGACAAGGAAATCAGAGATGATCAGGTCATGCAGATCTCTGCAGCGCTCGGAAATAAGCAGATTACTATTCAGAGCACATGGGACTGGGATAATGCTAAACCCTCGAAGACATTTCACGCCATTTGTTTCCAGCCCCTTTGTTCCCCACTAACACGTCTGGGGATCTCTCCGTCCCTGTGCCGCCCCAGACGTCCCTGAGGGTCCGTTTTGTCCCTCTCGCCCCGAAGCTGCGCGCCCCAGGCCAGGCTCTGTCCCGGCTCCTTCTGCTCTTTGTGAGGCTATCGGAGGTCGGGGGAGAGACAGGCACGGGGCGAGGGCAGAGAGGGCGGCTGCTAGGGGAGCCCCGATGCGAGGGTGGGGTAGGACCGCGGGCAGCGCAGTACCCGGAGGACCGCCGGGGAGGGCGATGGATGGTACGGCGGTGGCAGCCCCGAGGCCGGCGGGGGGGAGCGGGAGGGAGCCCCGGGGCCGGGCTCCGAGGACGCATCCCCCAGTAAAGCCCGCCGGGACTGCCCGAGGGCCCGTGCCCGTGCCCGGGCGGCCGCTCCACTCCGCACCCCGCCGCTCTGGGCAGGCTGCGGCAGGTAGGGAGCCGGCAGCGCCGGGGCTGCGCCCCTCCGCGCCCCGCTCGCCCTGCCCCCGCGGGCCGGGCAGGGGCGGGCAGCAGGGGTGTGCGGCGAGGGGGATTAGCGGGACGCCGCGGCCCCGCCTTCCCTCCTCGCATCCCGGGCGCGATGAGAGGGGGAGATGGACCCGAGCCGGCGGGACTGGCACCATGACATTCGCCGGCTTCGTGGTGGCGCTGGTGATAGGGGCGATCCCCGGAGCCCGCGGGCCGGGGCAGGTCTCCGCCAGCCTCCCGGCCGCCCGCCCCCCACAGCCCCCAGCCGGCTGCCCCGCCGGGGGCTTCCCCGGGGCCCAGCGCTCCTGGGCACCGGCGGCGCCCGCTCTGCCGCGGCGAGGGGCGGCGGGCCGGGCGCCACGGGGCCGCCGCAGCTCCTGCGTCCTGCCCGGCGGAGGCGAGGGGCGGCCCGGCTGCTCCCCTGGGGCCGGCCGGGGCCCGGCGGAACGCGGCCGCGCCGACTGCGAGCGAGGTAAGCGGGAAGGGGGGCGAGCCCGGGGCGCGGGGTGGCGGCGGAGCGGAGCGGAGAGGGAGAGTGCCCGGGGCTGCGGGACGCGGGGGGAGACAGACACTGAGAGAGCCTTGGCCGGGCGGCGGCGTTCTCTCATCCCGTTCCCGGTTCCCTGTCGCTGGAGAGAACGAGGGGACGGACACCGTCTGCCAAAGTGACAGCCAAAGCTGTTCGCAGAGGAGAGTTAAACTCGTGCATCAGAGGATGCAGCGGAAAGACGAAAGTCCCGCCTGGGTTTATTCCTATTCCACTGCTGGGTACGTGAACCGCGTTTCAAAGCTGTGCCGTAAGCGTTCAGTAGGCTCAGTGCGCCAAGGCTGGCTGGCATTCCTTCTTTGTAACGGGGTTCACTTATCCGGGATGAAATAGAGGGATGCCTGACTCCAAAGACGAACTGTTTACACGGTATGAATTTCTTTTTACCCCCTCTTTATGGCCTCTTTTTACCTCTTAGGATAATGGGGTTCACAAGGTAGTGCTGGTGCTCAACAACATCCATAAGCTGAGCCAAGGGACTTGTCCTTCCCTCACACACTCCCAACTGAACTCCCACTGATTTCAGTGGAAGTTTTAAGGTGTAAGGACTGAACAGCAATTTCAGCATCCAGCTCTCGAACAGCTTTACATTTCATCAGTGTTGGCTATAAATATATTGACATACAATATGGTTTTGAATGACTTCGCATTTTCTCCTGCATTGCTGTAATATTATCTCCTACCTAAATAAGAATTGTGTCCTATCTATATCTAAACTAAACATGATCAAGCGTAATTGTTGAAATGAAAATTAAAATTCCCCACTTCGTTGTCCTTCCTTTTACATCTTTTGTGATAGCACAAAGTCAGCAAGGAAGTTCATAATTAATAATACTATTTTGTTTGTTGTGAAAGCTGACTTTGGGTTGTGAGGGTTTTTTAATTAATTTGCTTTCAGATGACTGAAAAGGATTGTTATCCTTCTCTTCCAATAGTAGCCATTGACAGTGTGTGAAAAAAAAAAAAGCTAATTTGAACAACATGACAATTATACATATTGTTATAAAGTACCACATGAGGAGGATAGGGAGGCACCAAGGTCCCTATTGGTAATTTACACATTAAAAAAGTGCAGCTTCCAAAGCTGTGTTCCCAGTCAAATGTGCTCCTTTAAGAAGACAGAATGATGTTATGCAGTACAGATGTTTCCCTGGAAAGAATACCAGGTTGATGGCATGGACGAGAAAACAGATACCTAGACACAGATGAAAAAAACCCAGAAGACTTCATGCCCTTTAACTGGTCTCACTTTCAGAAAGGGTACCACAGTTGCTTCTCTAATTCAGCCTAACATATTAATAGGGTTTTTTAGAATTCTTCAGTCTGGTTCCCAAAATACTTTATTGAGGACTTGGTCTAATATAGTACTGAAGTACACAGCAGTTTATTGCTAAGAACTCAATCTTGCACTTAATAATGTACGTTTCAGAATCCCCTGTAAGTTCAGCATGAAGGGGATTTAAGCAAAAAAACCCCAAAAAAATAACAAACAACCAAACCCAAAAAAACCAAAAACCAAAAATACTGCATGATTTGGGTTTAGCTGTGTTTCTCCAGTCTTTTTAGAATGCTGCTTTGTTCCCCCAGAAAAAGGAAATCCAGGTTGGCCCCTGATGAGAGGGAAGACACAGCTACTGAACAATAGCCAATACTTTGTAATGGACAGATCATCTGTTCCTGTTGGACTCGGTGGCAAACTCCAGTGGTGTCACCAGGGCCAATGTCTGTCCAGACGCCTCCATGGGGGCAATATGAAAGAATTAGAGAGTTTGTGAGGCGGCCTAAGGCAGAACATGGACACAAATCAAGCCATTTGCCCAGAAATAAAAGATTATTGTAACATTCCCCCGAAGTATGTTCCTTTCTCACAAGATGCAAAAAGATGCCAGTTAGGCAATGTCATGATGTGGTCACAGCTAGAGAGGGACAGACTGCTGAGAGAGGAACTCACTGCACCTCTTGCTTTAGTACCTGGGCTAAGGAAGCCCATACTCAGTGTTAGGCACCTGCCATAACTAAATACAATACCATATTCAAAGGCTTGCCTTTAACTCTCTGGGTTTTTCTAGTTTATATATTATGATTTATCTGCAAAGTTAATTGACTAAACTTTGTGCATGTGTATATATTAAACTTTCATATTTAAACAGTAACAATGAAATTTTTTTTAAAAGCATCTTTGCAATTATACTGTACAGTACCAGTCTAAAATCAGTTTTACAGTTTTAAATAATAGGTTTTGGTGTTTCATTTCCTTCCTTCTAAAAATATCCTGATAACATTACTTATTCATGCATTGAAAGCAAGTAAACCAAATATAAATATGTATAAATTATCATGATTAACCAAGGACATCACAGAGGACAATAAATGAATATAAGGGTACTCTGTACACAGAGCCAATATAAGCCCACCAGAATTCAGTGTTTTAGTTGCTGCTAATAGCAACTTACCTGTGGTGTTCTTACTCAGGCTCCAAGAACGAGGCCCAGCTCAGTACCTGGGAGCAGCTGCTGCCACACATTTGTGTGGCACATAGTTACAGTTTTGTGCATATGTTGTTCATGCTATGTTGTTCCACATCTAATTTAAAGCACTTTGAATCAAGTGGGTTAATTATTTTCTTTTCTATTACAAAGAGGGACCAATACAAAACAGGGTAAGTGTCATTGTCAGAGATCAGTAGCAGAACTGGAAATAAAGTTAACATCTCCAGGAACGCCTGACTTTAGAACCTTTCCGTTCAAATTGCTATTATCAAAAGGTGATTCCACTAATGTCAATCAAATGAAGCTTCACTAAATGTTCATGAGAGAAGAATCAAGCCTCAGGCTCAACATGTAAACACTAGATTGTTCTCCCTACCTGTTATACTATAGTCCAAGCAGTTGATGGAATGACTTTTGGGACTTTGGGTTTTTTTAAT